>JAQFXT010000100.1:0-87706 GCA_034683725.1 Strigamia crassipes
TCAGTTTTCTTTGGTTTGGTTTCTTAAAAAAAAAAAAAAAAAAAAAAAAAAAAAACAAGAAAAAAAAAGAAACAAGAAATGTCACAATAAAACGAAAGCTTATAAAACGCCAGAACTGAGAGCTACAAAGTTTAATATCACAATGTTGTAATCGTACCAGCCCAGTGCGATAAAACGGCAGATTTCCGCGTATATAACAAAAGTTTTAAACATTTTTTTTCCAAAAACGGTCCTCGAAACATCAAAAGTTCTGCTCAAACATACAAAATAGTTCACCAAAATTTATGTATACTCACTCCTACAAATGCAATCTCCATTCATTTACAGAGGCTAATTCTCTCAATCAAAGCAAATTGAAATCAACAACTTGAAGTAACTTAATGAGTAATAAAAACCCTTTCATTTCTTTCGTGATTCCCCATAAAAACGTGACAAGAAATTAATTAATGAATAAATAACCTACCATTAACACGTTAAATATAGTTCAGCAGCACACTTTTCAAAAACAAGATCAAAATTGACCGCACTCAAACAAAACAAGCAATACTTTACGATTTAACCCATGGGTCTTTGAAATGGATACTTCATGCTAATAATGCACACCAGGCTAAAAACCTTTCAGCTCAAATTCCTCGCAACCCACATTTTTTTTCCCTTACCCAATCTTTTTCATCTTTCTAACTCCGGGCCAGATGCAAATGGGGGTTTATTTAAACCCAATGACCAGCATTTTTTCTTGCTTTAAAGCTTGGTACGGGAAAGCGAAATGCAGAGGGAGAAAGTATCTCTCTTTTTACGAGCCTGCTTTTACTGGAAGCTGTGTTCTTTCTACATTGTTTTTGTGGCCAATTTTGCTCACCTTTATGCTGTGTGGGATCATTGCACATTGTAGTTATGGCTATCTACTGCAGCTTCATTTCCCCACAATTAAATTACACTTGCGCGACTAATCAAAAGAGTTTGATTTGTTTTTTTTCCAATTGTTTTTACAAGTGCCAGAGAGTGTTTGAACTTTTTATGACTTATTGATTTGAATTTAAAAAAATGTTTACGTATCGCGAATAATTTATCGTGATGTGAAATAAATTTCATCAGGGAACAAGTAAAACGAGGAAAACTAATATGTCAAAAGAAAATAAATTTATTGCATGGAATATAAAGAGTTGGGAATATTTCAACAAATCAAACTTGAATATCCAGCAATTAATCTTAATTAATCTTTGGCGGGCGAATCATAAGTTTTGCAATTAAATTGGAAAATAAAATTGCTTAAAAGTGTCAGGTTATCTTGTTTTATGTCAGCAATAGAAACTCTTTGTTTGAGCAAGTCAAAAACCCAATCGTCGTTCTTGGTTTGAGTAAATGGAAATAAAAATCAACAAATTAATTCAAAATTTGTAAAGATAAATAAACAAATGAATAATTTGCATTTGTTGTTATTATAACGCTTTTACTGCTGTATCAGACACTGTAATCATAGTTTTGGGACAACAATAAAGTGTCCAGTGCCCGGATTGCAGAACATTAACAATAAGCATTAATGGGGTTCAGGTCACAGTACTTGTGCCCAGATGTGATGACTGTGCCAAGAGTTGACTGCATCTTTTACTACAGTACGACAATTCACTACATCTTTGAAATGATGTGCAATTGCTTTTACTCTCCACTCATTATAGGGCATTAAAGCAGACATTTAAAAGTAATAAAACAGTAGAAAGTTTAGTTAGTTGCATCAACAAGGAGATGGACACCCATCAATCATTGTTTAGCAAGCAGACCGGATCTAGAGATGGTATAATCAATGTCCACTGCTCTAAAACTCCCATCAGAACACAGCTAAACTGAATTTGAAAAATCTGCGTAAATAATACAGTGCCTGACAAAAAGATAGGTTCACCATCAATTTTCGAAAATTTTAACTAAAAAGTGAATAAGATCATTCATTCCTCCCGGAATTTAAAAGCTATTAAAGTTTGATGCGTAGCATTTTTGATGTTTCTGTAATAACTGTTCAATTGCATTTAAATTGGACAACTTATTTTGTTAAAATTTAGGAAAATTGAAATTAAACCGATCTCGTTAGTCAGGCTCTTTATCTCAGTTTAATTTTGTCACCAAGATACCGGGCGCAAAAACTAATTGAATCATTTAAATTTTTAAATTTTAATTCTTTTCACTTTCACATTCAACAAATCTTAAATCCTACATTAGTATGGGTCTATTAAGCAGAATTAAATAGCACACTTACGGTCTCTAAAGCAACTGCATGTGTGAGCGATGATAAGAATATTCATCTGCATAGAATGTATCGACACCTGAAACACTTCTTCAAATCATTACTAATTTAAAAAATGAATAAATGAAGCAAAACCTATTCATTTCATAGTCTATAAAATAATTCTAAAAATTTTATTACATTTTTTAAATTCCGTTTTATGAATCGCCAACCATCAAACAAGATCTTAGTTTGATGTGTAAGTAGCTAAACTTTTTCTTATTGAGAACTCTTATAAGGAAAAAGCAAAATTCAATCAACTACAGCCACAAACCACACAGCGCACAGCAGAAAGCACAAATTCAATTGAAATATGTTTTTTTCATTACCAAATAAAAACGTCGCATTAAAATGGGCAACTACAATTTTTTTCTTCCCATTTCACTCTTATTTTTGATACTTTTTTTTAAATTGCGGAAAAAGTATTCAATATAGTTACCAGTAATATTGCGACTCGCGATTATGACGCCAAGTGCACTTTCAACGTGATAAAGGTGAAACGTGAAAGCAAGGTTTATCCTCTAAGATCAAGGCTCAGTACGCATGCTATAAAAGAAATGGACAATAAAAGCTAAAACGAGAAACGCCAAAAATTTTAATTTATATAATCCTGCAACAAGCGCAGCGAATTCAAGTGAATATGACATAATTAAATGCTGCTAATGCTTCAATACACTTTCTACATGTGCGAAGTACGTGTACTTTTATTATACACGTGCAAAGTACTAAAACAGTCACACGATCATCCATTCATAAAGTCGTGTTTAACTCGCAGTTAAACATGCTTTGTTGTTTAAATGTCGTTCGCGTACCAACTGTGACTGAAAACAGACCAAATCCGCCGCCATTTTTCAATTTAGATCGATACAAGCAGTTTAAATATGTTGTTTAAAATGCTGTTAGTCCAGAGTACTGTATAAATATCCGAAGTCATGCATCACTCATTAGTGGGTGGATAAAAATTTAAAAAAAAAATTGGATTGTGTAGTGTGAGATAGGTGGAATAGAACTATACTATCAATCATAGTGATGTGGATGCGGGAGGGTAACAATCTCTCAATAGAGATGCAGACCTCAATACGAACTTTGCAGACATCTGCGTGAGTTTTGCACTTTCTGACCCAATTAATTTCTAAACCACGTTTAAGCAGGTGCTAATGGTATTTAAAGAAATAATAAATCATTAGGGGGTTTCACGCAACAGATTATAATCCATTTTTTACATTTAAATTATTTTCAAATAAAGACTTGTTCAAACTGCGCATGGGCAAAAGTCAATATCATAGGTCAAAACACGAAAAAAAAATAATCCTCCCCAGACTGGGGTCAATTTGAAAAGTAAAGATTAATGCAAATGTGGTGCCTGATTTGATGATCTACCGCCTCAACAGTTCATCACGTGATATTTTTCAAACTACTGTAGCAATCTAAAAAAAAAACAAAAAAAATACACCTTGTTAGATTCGTCTCATCGAGACAAATCGATCTGTATATAGTACTATACTTTAAGGTCTGATAAACAAAAATAAAAATAAAAATTCGAATATCAGACATTTTGGCATGATTAAAATTTATTATTACGCCACGACTTTAGTGTTGAGTCACCCTGGTGTTGATTTCGACCATCGAGTTAATTCCGCTTTGATTGCACTAAAAAATAATCTAAGATCTCACGTGTTATAATTTCAGATTTTTTTATTGGATTATAATACAAATAAAATTATAATCTGTTGTGTGAAACCCCTTATTATATTTTATTTACTATTTAATTATCATATAGCATTAAAAGCGTTAATCCAAAATAGGTGAATTTGGTAAACACTATAAGAAACAAATCTTTTCGACGATGTGGAGACATCATCCAATCCGGTTTGCAAACCGATTTTCAATGAAAGAAATCAATTCACAATAAATCTTGAACTGTAAAATGGAGAAAAGTTATTCTGAATTCAAAATCCACATTCGTACACGAGGGAATTGAATCGATTTATAATTCCTGATTATCCCGTGAAAACATTTTTCAATTCTTCCACCATTTTTGAACCCCTTTAACTTCCATATTATAACAACTTTAAAAATAATCTTATCAAATACCACGTAAGACAAATACAATCCAACTTTATTTCTTTAAATCTTACATTTATTAAAGCCAAATAAACCACAAAATGACCAGTTTATTCAAAACACAAGGGATTCACGAAAAATCATTTGCAAAAAAGCATTTGGTTTAGCAATTCAATACCAAAACGTAATATTTTATTCGTTTTATTTTTTTTCAGGTAAAGCAGTTCCATTTCTAGAACTTACAATGGCCCACGGCTCTGTTCTGACCATTCTAGCCATCAGTTTCGAACGATATTACGCAATTTGCAAGCCCTTAACAGCCAGCTACAAACTGACTCAAGTTCGCGGTTGCATCATCATCATTCTTATCTGGCTTTTAGCTTGTTTGGCGACAAGTCCAATATTAGCAATTGCTGAATACACATGGAGGGACTATCTAGACACATCAGTAGTGCCCGTGTGCCTGATGGAAGTAAGAAGTACATGGCACAAGCTCTATTTCACCGCAGTCATCACAGTTCTTTTCTTCTTACCCTTAGTAGTGTTGGTGATCATTTACGCGATTATTACTCGTCATTTAATAGTCGCCCCGGCGTGCATGGTAGGCACACGTCTAGGCGACACGTCAAACATGCGCGCTAGACGCCAAGTGGTCGCCATGTTAGCAGCTGTAGTGGTGTTTTTCTTCGTGTGCCTCTTGCCATTTCGCGTGTTCACATTGTGGATTATTTTCTCGAGTGAAGAGCAAATTGAAAGTGTTGGTGTCGAAACTTATTATAACGTGCTCTTTTTCTGCCGCACCATGTTCTACATCAATTCCGCTATCAATCCAATCCTCTACAACGTGATGAGCTCGAAATTCCGCGAAGCGTTTGTGCGTGTTCTAAGGTGCAACGAGAGAGATGCTAAGCGTAAAAGACTAGACCGACAAACAACTTTTAACACTACCTACACATCATTGACAAGCAGTGTTAAAGGCGGACGTGCTGCTGTATCTTCGCCCGACCACATACTCGCCATTGCCACATCGGTGGTTAGTGTATGCGCAAAGCCGACTAAAGGCCACCTAAGTCTTCAAGACAGCGCCGTCTAAAATCGACCGCCAACAAAATATCTCAGGGATTCCAATTTGTTCTTATTTCAATTTATTTGTGCCAATGTATAATAAATTGAAGTCAGTCACAATGGGTGTTTTCATTCATTAGCATTCTTTTGTACACTAAATTACCCTAGAAATCAATAGATTCATTCATGTGAAATTACATGTCTTCAGTTTTGATGAATTCAACCAGAAGTAATTCAATTTGGATTCACAAATAATGCATATCCATCCAGGATATGCAAACAGAGTTAACTGGATGAATGATATCTGAGAGCCATTCCATGGCGATATCTTTCTTGAAAACACGTCTCAGCCATCGTCCTTGATACAACACAGAACTAAAAATATTTTTAAAACCTCCCAAAGGTGCCGCTCGTTGCCAAGAACATTCAACCTAAATCGCCAATCTTAATGTTGCTTTGCTTGTAAACTTAAAGAGACCGGGCTACGTTCTTTGCCAAGTTTTCTTGGCTGAGTGCTATTGCCTCTTTACTGCTGTTCTACAGTGTTTTATAATTATTTGTTGGTCGCAAACAGATTAAATTTACTACAATCGAGATTTTTGTCTCGATGATCGGTCGAGTGGGACGGCAGAATAGAGAAACTATTTTTTTAGGTTGTTGACCCATTAAATCCACTCCTCGTTACAGATTAAAACCTGTGTCCACAACACATGCACAGTCTTGAGTGTTGACATGTGCTGCCATATAAATTTCAGTCCTCGCCCCGCAGAGGTTTTGTTTTTTATCCAAGTAAATTACTAAGTCTGCTTTATTAAGCTGCGAAATTAGATCGTTCTTCATGTGTTTGGATACCACTATAATTCTCAAACGCGCAGAATATGACCAGACATAAAGGGTTTAGTACTTCTAATCTAACTTTTTTAAAGTTTGTTTTTTAGTTTACTAGTAGGTGATAAATTTTTTTTAACTTCTTTGCGTTCTTGTTGCTAAGTTCACAAAGTGAGTTAACAAAGTTTCAGCTCCATTTCTGACTTTTTCTTTCTATAATGCTTGTTCGGACTACATGTGAAATTTTCTACCAGTTGAATCAAAGTTGATTTGTGAGATAATTCTTTTTGAAAGTCTTATTTGTGCAGCTAACCCAACATCTATTCACACCAGTACCTCCAATTTTAAGGGTTTTAGATGAAGTCCTAATTAATTATAGAAATACCAGAACCTTGGAATTCTTTTATTCTTAGTCTATGCGGCCTGGATTTACCATTACACGCAACCCAACATCAACATTACATTCCTACCTAATTACAAAACTTCACCAAGTTGCAACTTATTTGAACTATTCGGTATAAAGTTGAAGTAAGTTCCTCCGCTACTGTACGTAAACAGATAACAAAGAATTAGCAAAAGCTTAGATTTAAACTACAGAGTCTCCCAGTTAAAACAGTTTGTTTATTACATATAAACACCACCACACAAGAAACCAAGCTCCGATACCCTTCAAAAATAGATTAAAGAATTCCTAACCAAGACAAGAATAAATATTATGACCTTTGGAGCTCATTCCACCTGGTGTGCATCTACAAGTAAGGTATATAATTAAATACCAATTCAAGCAACTCTACAAGCAGCAGGATGGGTAGCGAAGCAAAAATTAGCTAAGTGTTATACGAGATCCATTGCAAAACCCAACATGTTTTCAAACTGCTTTATTGTCAGACAATAATCTATAAAATGATATATAAAGATAAATTAAGGTGACAAACAAGTCGTAATATAAGAAGCTCTGTAATCCCTTGCGATTTTGTAAACTCAGCTGCGGGTTCACGTTGCAGTAACGTCACAGACGCCTTTCCCTAGTGATTTTTTTCATTTTAATGTTAAAATACCAAATTTTTGTTTCGATGCAATCCATCGCAACTCATTACAAATCTCTCGCAACCCAACTTTGGGTCACAAATCTCTCGCAACCCAACTTTGGGTCACAAATCCCTGATCTAACAAGTTGTGTGGGAAAGCCGAAGTTTCTAAATCAAACTCAAGATCAAGTGTGATGTCATGTTGTAGTGATAAAACTGCCGGCACAGGCATAGTAAAATAATACCAAAGTTTGGGCGTCTTCCTCTAATTAAATACAAAAGTAACTTTCAAAAAAATGGGCAATCTGCAATCCGTTATTGGAATTTGTTATTGGAAAATAAGTGGGCCTTAGACATTTGTCTTTTTTGCCTAGGCCATAATCCGCTCCTGGCAACCTGACCTTTTGCAACCTCACATACATGTGGAATCGGACAAAAAAATTAACTCACAAGATAAAAATTCTCGCAATCCGAGTATCTTATTTCATATAATAGAACAAAAAAAAAACGGAATCTATCCGCCAACCTCCCAACAACTCATGCGATGTCTAAAAAGGTCAACTGGGTCCAGCAAGTTGTATTCGATCTCAATTGAGCAAAGTAATTGCTGAAAACGACACCCTGCTACTTGCTTCGAGCCAAATCCAATAACTACGCAAAATTCAATTTTACCTCTTACATCAATTCTAAAACCTCCCGTTAGGTGGCCACTCGTCCTCTCAGCATGGAGCAAATAAAAGAAAGAATTCTTGATAAAAGAGAAGAAAAACACAAAAGAAATCGGTACTTGAGTCATTAAACTGAGCCGTTAAATGACAATAATAAGTTTTCATTGCTAATTTACGATGAGATTTTCCTCTTGATTTTTCAATATAATTTTTATTGTACCATCCTGCCATTACTCCTTAGTGGTGTACTGGTGTCCTAGTGGGGTGCCTCAAGATTAAGTTGAACACTACGTACTTCGAAACAATTTTGAAGTAAATTGGAAACGGATTTGTTTCAAATTGGAATAACTTGCGAGTCTTCAAAATACGCTACTCCCACAATACAGCAAAATTGGTATTTTATTTTCTTTCGTAAAAGCACTCCCATTAGGAAGCCCATTAGTCTAGTAAGCTGATATTTCACCTATCATCATAAAACGTACATTCGTTCTCGGCCCAACTCCTATTGTCAGAAACACTTCTGCTTTTTCTCAGTAGAAAATCGTTAGGTTTGCTGAAGCAGCAAAAGTTCTATTGTGTAATTTTTAAGCTCCGGTTTATAAAATGCTATTTGGTGGAAAAGGTTCTCCGGTCAAGGAAAATTGCCGCTTAAGATAACAGTAAAACAAGTTAGCACTGGTGCGACACAGGTGCCGTTTCTCACAGCTATTTGGTCTCATGTATTTTACACCCTTTATGTGAGGGACGCCACAAATCAATAAAATCAATCTGGATTCTGGAGTTTCATTCAACTCTTCACAAAAGAAACCATAATTATGCCCAAAAACGAGACAGCTTTTTCATTTGTTATATTTCTTCGTTTGGTTTTCACGTTTAATTTAAATTTTCTTCAAGAAATTTTTTTTTTTTTTTTTTTTTTTTTTTGTAAATCCGTAACATGTTTAATCGTCTTACCATAGATTGATGAAGATGGTTCTTCTTTATGTTGCTTGGTGATAAATAAATTAATACTCAACAGTGCTCGAAAATTCCAATAATCACATTTATAGTTTTGTGTAAATGTTTTTCCAAGCTCGCGGCACTAAAAGTTCTGATTATGTTGGTTAGATAAGATACTGGAGTCTACAATGAAACAACAAATTGTTTAACAGAAAACATAATAAAGTTAAAATAAAAATCAAACGTTATAACCTACATTCGGTTTTAATGTATCAATATTCAAGTAGTTTCAGAAGTTTTATTTGTGTCTCATCGGTTTTTCCATCGTCCATGATGTGAACAGACAGTACCGTGCGTGTACTGCCATCTGTTGGATAACATTTTAAGCTTTCGATCGCGCAAGTATTGTTTTAAATCTATCTACTCGTTCAAAATGAAGAACTTTCAAGTTAATTTTTAAACAAAAAAAAATTTGCATTTAGAAAGATGATTTTCCTGAGAAACCATTAATAAAGTGAAATCGTTTTTCCACAATCACAAATTCGGGAATAGAAATTTGAATTCCAGTATAAATCAATTTGCAACGAATTAAAAATTAATCATTCTATTTATAAACTATCACTATTTTCATCCCTTCTGAGCCCCCACCCTTCCTTCATAATTCATGATTTACCAGAATTACAAAATATTAGAAACTAATTTCTTACATAATCCCTTCTTATATAACATCATTTAACAGTTAATAAATATGTATGAATACAACTAAGCCTCAAATGAAACATTAGAATAACAAAAAGTATATATAGTACTTGGTGGATTTTTATTTTCTCATGAATTGAAAATATTTCTTTTTAGAAAATAATTGTAAATTATTATCAAAATTTGACGAATGCATCGGTTAAATAAATGCCACGAACACACGATACAAAAGTTACACGCTTTTTTCTGTAACTGACCCATCTGCTTCGCCAAAATACGCTTTCTTCGCTAAACCGACAAATAATCCAGTTTCAACAACCCCTGGAAACATTTTGATGATTGTATTCACTTTATCCCAATCATTTGGAACTTTGTCAAACTTCCAATCCAGGATGAAATTTCCATTATCTGTAATAACAGGACCCTAGAAAAAACAAACAAATTAAAAATATAAATGTTTATAGTGAGAAAACTGCAAAAAAAAAAACACTAACAGCTTTCATTTGCGCCATTCTTAAATCGGCCGTACCACCCAAACCCTTTAATCGTTGCATAATTGGAAAATAAGACATTGGAATGACTTCAATAGGAATGCCCTTTAACCAATTTTCGCCAAGTTTTTTTGAATTCTTCCTGCAAGTATTGGAAATAAATTAAATAGAACTTTTCTATGGCAATTACCAATTACCTGTAGTCGCAGATTACGATGAATTGTTTCGCGCATGCGGCAACAATTTTTTCTTGAGTTTGGCATCCTCCACCGCCTTTAATAAGTGTTAAATCTGAATCCGCTTCATCCGCTCCATCAAATGCAACATCTAACTGCAAAATAAAACCATTTATAAATATCAATTTATAAATGGAAATAAATAAATTTGCTTACTTCTGGATATTGATCAAGAGTTGTGAGATGCAAATTATTTTCCAAAATCAATTGATGGGCCTTAGCAAATATACATTTTCTGAATTATACCTTGTTTATACATATAAATAATACCTGGAATGATGTTGGAACACAAACTATATTCAGTTTTTCTTCTCGTATCTTGGCAGCTATTTAACAAACAAAAATAAAAATGAGAATCAAACTATCCCACATATCATTCAAGCACTCACCAAGTCGTTGGACTGCATAAACAATAGTTGATCCACTTCCGATTCCAACTGCATAATTATTCTAATAAATAAAAATAATAATTTACAAAACTTCAAAAATTATTAATGAAAATAAATTTAAAAATAAATCGAGAAAACAATTTTCTGAATTTGACATCCTAATCGAAAACGATCAATTTTATCAGTTAGCCACAGCCCTACTCTGTGCACACTCAAATTGTAATTCGCAAGTGTTGCTTTAAATACATTTAAAAGTAAACCAAGGATTTGTCCTCACCTTAACGTAAGTGTCAATCGCTTTGTAAGCCGCTGCCTTCTTCGCGTTTTCAATCATTTTAGTTGAGTTAGAAAACTGTTGCTTTCTCAAATAATGATGTAGACTAAACGAAGGTAGCTGTCGTATCAAAATTGCTGAAGAAATTCCATGTCGACCTTGACGGAGGAACAAAAACATGCAGACTCACGTGTTTTAAGTGAGGTGTATGGGATGTGATTGAGTTCCGTGGTTTACAAGGTGAAGTTCTCTCAACTTGGTGGCAACAGATTGTTGCTCAAGTTTTAATTCATGTAATTTTAAGCCAAAATGTGTCAATTTTTTAATTTATGTACGCACTAGTGCAAAATGCACGAGCAAACACGTGCAGAAAATGGTTATCTTTGATTCTGCGCAAGTACACATCAGGTTGTAAACAGGCTGGTGAACTGATATGTTTAAATCTGATCTGGAAATGAGATCCGGCTATGACGTAAAGGAAGTGACATCATTAACCAAGCAAGACGAATGCCGCAGAATTCAAAGGGAAGAAAGTTTTCAACAGCACAACATCGAGCATATTTGATTACCCACCTATTACATGAATTAAAATATTGTAATCATATTTTTTGGGTGTGTAGTTGGAAAGCTCCCTACTGTAGAGAAATGAATTTCAAATTTTCTTAGAGATTGAAGAATAAAAATTAGTTATTCAACACTTTTATTTCGTTTATAATTTACATAAAGTTTTATTTTATTTTTTGTGCTTATCCTAAATTTCAACTGCCAAATGCACAAAATAAAAATTTTCCAAATGTGCTTCATGCGTGCTGTTTTATTCTGTCTTAATAGCCTTTGAATTCCAGGTTTAATCCTCAAATTTTCTTGTAAAATGCAATTGAGGATGACAGCATAACCTGAATTGGTGGTTACAATTTTTTTTTTAAATTTTTTTTAATAGATGAGGCTAAATACTGTGATGAAAAATATTCTTTTAACATTCATCTGTGTTGAATCTTGTATTGGAATGCAATACACCAACATTCATATTGATGCTGGAGATCCATACAAAAAAGTCATGACCAGGTTTTGGAATAGTACAGGTCTTTGGTGAGTATAATTTAACAAAATCAAAAATTTGTTCAATTAAAAGGATGAACTGTAAAAAGGGAGAAACAATTTGGCAACAAATTTGTATTTGTATTTATTGAACACATATTTCAGCCCTCCTCAACCCCACGAAAGAGCGGATTTATTTTTTCTTAGTCAAGACATGAAATTAAATCTTGCTTTAATTAGTGGATTAGCAGAAGATGGAGACGTGCAGGTTCGGATCCATTGGTTACTACAACTAGTAAACATGACGTATAACCACCAAGTATTAACTTTTACCGTGTAATTATTATAAACTCTTAAGTTTCAGTTTTCATAATGGAACTCCAAATTTCAATTTCACATTACTGGACAATTTTTTAGACCTAATAAAAATGAACGGTTTAAAACCAGGATTTGAAGTGATGGGCAATCCAAATGATTTATTTCGGAATTTTGAAAACGAAACTGAGACGTATATGTGGCGCCGCCTGGTTAAAGAATTAGCGAATCATTATATCGGTAATCTAAATAACATTTAATTTAACCTAATTACGCTTTAATCGCGTCAATTTGCAGCTCGTTATGGATTAAATTACGTTCAAACGTGGAATTATGAAAGTTGGAATGAACCCGATAATCACGACTTTGACAACATAACAATGTCACTTCAAGGTTGTCAAACTTTTAATTTAATTTTAGTTTTTTTCAAATTTATCAAAGTTTGATTTGGTCTTGTAGGTTTCTTAAATTATTACGACGCGACATCCGAAGGACTTTTAGCAGCCAATCACAATCTTCGTTTCGGAGGTCCAGCCAATCGTCTTATACCTGGCCACTCGCCCATATCGTGGGCATTACTTCACCACTGTTACAATGGAACGAATTATTTCACCAATAAAACAGGTGTTCGACTTGATTACCTGTCAATTCATCAAAAAGTATAAAAAATTATTTTCTAATTTTCTAATTTTTAATTTTAATTACAAATTATAGGGTAGCGGCCAATCACTGTATATACTGCAAGAAGAAATCAAGATTTTTAATTATATAAAACAAAAATTTCCAAAGTTTTCAGACTTATCACTTTACAATGAGTATACAAGCGAAAAATGTTAATGATGAAAAATGTGGATAAAATATAGTTCAATTTTCCATTGCAGTGAAGCCGATCCACTCGTGGGTTGGAATCGCCCTTTACCATGGAGAGGTGACACAACATACGCAGCAATTATTGCTAAAGTAAGCAATTTCTCAGTTAAGTGCGTCTGGTTAAAATATGTGTTAAAAATACAGGTTATCAGTCAACATTGGCACGAGCGGCTTTCTTCAGACAGTCTTTTACCTACATACTCACTCCTGAGCAATGATAATGCATTTCTAAGTTATCAGCCCCAAATTTTTGAACAAAGAACACTGACAGCAAGATTTCAAATAAATAATACCGTTTTACCATACGTAATTTTAATTCGCAAACCGGCCTATAATATTTTCAAGTTACTCAATTACCTAGGAGAAACGCCTCTACCACTGAGTATTTCAGGTTTGTAAAAAAAATATCAAATTATGCATTACGTAATTATTTCAAAAAAACATTTTTTTTTTTGTAGTAAATGGCAGTGACGCTCCAACCAACTTGAGTAATGTAGGAGCTATAGTTGCAACTCATAATCCGACATCACCTCAAGAAAAGTATAAATGGTATAGAGATTTATCTCACAGTTGAAACCCATTTACTTACGTTGCAGTTGGTATTTGAGTGCCTTACTTTACCACAGTAATGATACTAATAATATTACACGTAACATTACTGCAAGAATCAAATTTTATATTAAAAATTTGCCATCAATGCCAAGTAATAGACAAGATATCAGTTTATTTCACGTGTTTGCGTATGATAATTGCAAACTTATTCAGGTTTAATGGCTTCCTGGTACATCATGGATAATAATGTTAAAACCAATCCGTTTTTGGTGTGGCAACAAATGGGCCAACCAGCCACTCCATCGAGACATCAGTTGCGACAAATGTTGAGTGCAGAGGTACTGCGGGGTTTTAATTATGATTTACCGGCATGAATACAAAATTACTGAAACTGTACGGCTTTATGATCTCAAAGATATTGCATCTTGTTCCTAATCCTGTGGTACAGTGCCGGATTACCAAATATGCAAACTAGGCACTGCCCTATGGCCCTCACGCCTTTCAGAGGCCTCGTGACAACGGATCAAAATAAGCTTAATATTGATTTGATATTGAAAGAGATAATTTGCGACGAGGGCCCCGAGATTTCGCTTGCCTTAGGGGCCTCCACAGGGTTTAATCTGGCACTGTCTGCGACGGCTTACGCAAATGTGAGTGCAAGCCCACTGTAAAAAAAATAATATTTTACTGATGCCTATAAAGCATGCTTTTCATTGAAAGAAAATTTAACGTCTTTGGGGTCCAAGGGGCCTCGTAGGAAAGAAAAGTTGAGACCTTTGCGGTCGTAGAAGCCTCGCGGTCGCAAGGGCCTAAGCAAAGCCTAGCTCGCCTACCCACAAAAGCGCCATTGCTGTGGTAAATGCTCATTTTGCACTAATGGTTTTGATTTTTAAAAGGAACCAATTAGACAAGGTCCATTTCCAATTTCAACAACTGATTATTCGAAAAAATTTAAAATGCCTTGTCCTGGTGTACAATTGCTGTACATTTGTCAAAAACCATTGGAATCTCCCGGATTTGTAAGCCAATTGAAATTATACACATTTTCTTTGTTAAAATTCTTCTCTTTTTTTTAAACTAGGTATCAAATATTCACATTTATAATATTACGAGCAATGCTGTTCTGATTACCTGGAAAACCAAAACTATTAACACTAAGTAAAGAAATGCGAGGATTTTAGTAGGATTGAAAAGGCACTAATGATTTCCGCAACTGCAGGTGCATTAAAACATTTGAAATCGAATTGTCAAGAAACTCTTCTATTGGACCTTATCTCAGAATAAACTGCAAGGATACGATTTTCAATACGTTTCATTTTCTTCCAAGTTAGAAATTGATAAGAGAATTTTTCTTAATTTATAATTATTTTAATTTCAGTGGGTAAAGTTGCGAATGATAGACGAATTCGTGGATTTTACAGAATTAGGGCAATTGATTATTGGAATCGATTTGGACCGTACTCCGCACCTATTCAATATGGAGTTGGACCATTAAATTCATCAGATTTCTGAATAATAACTTGCTGTGACATATTGTAATTCATTAATAAAAACTTGTAAAATCATTGGTATTAATTGAAAGCGAACCATTTCGCACTTACCTCGAGCAACCCTACAAAATTAGTCCACAGATGGAGCTGCAAACTGCTGCTGCAAACGTTTTCTACGAGGATTTCGCTGATTTGCTGAACCAGTGGGACATCTGTTGACGAATTCTGTCCATCAAAATACTAATTAATAGCGCTTGGCTTTCCACAAATTTGAGGTCAAGTCAAAGTATCATCAAAAGTAAAATCGACAAATGAAAAACAATTTTATTCTGAGGAAGTAAGTCACTGGAAATGATACTCGGTGGAGTGGCAAACAACAATAACACAATTTTTGATAATTTTTTTTTTTCATTCAGAATAAAAACTGGTAAATAAAGTCGTCACATCGGATAGGCCTATCTAAATAAGTTGGGTCATGTGCGGTACTTCGGCCATAATGGGAATAACGATTTTCCGTCCAACGGTACGTAAGATATCTTTGATATTTTTAAATTTAAAATCCGTGCTTCAGTTTATTTTGTCTCGAAATTGAAATTGAAATTCCAAATGAATGTTTCATTGATTTTGAATGCAATTTTTTTCTTCTTTTTCTACGAGCGTTGTACTTTCATTCGACTTAATTTTCATGACATTGTGTTAATATTGACCTTTGAACGTATTATTGATTGGTTTACCCAAGGAATTAGACTAGCAAAGCACAACGACCGTCGGCTCATCAACTACAGGCCTTTCACCAATTCAATTAGATACGAATTAAATTTATGTGCACTAAAACGGGAGCAGATGGCTCCACACCGAAAATCTCCACAACGCATCCATAATCGATACCTAAAGCAAGAAAACACACAATATTAATTCATTTATTAGCAAGTTTTACTCGTGGTATCCTTTATCGGCGCGCCGTTTCTTTTTTCGAGTGTTGTCAGCCAACAATTTTCTCCTTGCTCAGTAAGTGTGTGCTGGGCGTCATAATGTCCTCGGTACATCCTCCCACGAGAACCCACTTCCACATTAATTACTCGTGGCTTGTCCAATAAATTCGCCGCGTTTGTTAAGAGCAAGGAAAAGCAAACGCGCGCGCGCAACGCATTAAAACCAGTGGAGCCGCGTGGTAATTCCGTGGAGACAAATCAATTTTTCATGATTTCTCTATGAGCCTTTATCTGTGCACCGTGCAAGGTAATGGGTAATTTTTATGGAGGAGCTCAACAAGTAATGTGCTGTGTAAATTTTTCGACCCAATTTCCGTGCATTATTGATGGTGTAGGAATCGGAGGCCGAACTACTTCCGTTCTTCTATATATTCCTCCATAAACAAGAGTTTTCAGCGATCGCGAAACGCACAGGCCAGGGGCGCCCTCAATTGGAGGGCCGTTAAAACAAGAACGACTAGGTACGTTATTAATTATTCACATTTTAATAAATGTAATAAAAGAGGAAATATTACCGACGGCTTTATCCCGTTTATGGCGTGCGGAGTGCGGACAGAGGACGGACTTTCGAATGTACGGTGCGGGCTCTATGCGCTCTCTCGCTCACTCTTTCTCTTTCTCTTTCTCTTTCTCTTTCTCTTTCTCTTCGCACGCCTTTCTCTCTCTCTCCCACATCAGCAGTCGTGCACGCGCATAATATAAACAAACATTTTATGTCAACTCCCGTTTTTCGTCTCGGCCTAAGGCTGCTTGAAACGTTGTCTCAATTTTTAGTTGACAACATTAATCAACTTCAAAAATATTTTAAAGTTAAATGAATGCGTGCTTTTTTTTTTATTTTTTATTTTTTTTTAGTTTTTGAAATTTATTTGTTGAAATTTTAATTTTTACATTAACTGCGAGCGTTCATAAAATGAATTGTAAATTAGCTGTAATGGAAGAAGTAGGAAAATTGCACTCGCAGCAAAACACTCGCGGCAAGAACGAACGCCTATCAAAATTGTAATGCACATATACATTGTTTAATATTTCCAAAAATTCTAACCCCGAAATTCAATAAATTTTCTTACCCAGCGAAAAAAAATTAGTCAAAAATGCGTTTTTCGGTTGGGTTAAATAATTAATTGAAGTGAATGTTTTTAAAGTTTCACTCGTAAATAAGTTATATTGGTAAGAAAAGAAATGAGGGGTAAAAAAAAAGCAAGAAAAAAAAGTTTATCGCGCAATAAAGCTCCATTTTTAATCTAAAGTTAAACATTTTGGAATGGCTGGCTGAGAGCCCAAACGCTTGAACGCAAGTGGAAAAATAATTCCACAAAGTTAAACACGCATTACTTTGGTGTTCTTTTTTCCTCGTCATTATGTCATACGAAGAGAGGAAATAGAAAAGGAGATGAAGTCTTCTCTTGTGTGAATGTTTCATGGTTTTTTCCCTTGTTGACTTGGTCGACTGCTCGTAAATTTCTTAAAAGTTTCTACTGTTTTCTCAGCCGGAATGAGTGTAGCATCGAAGCAGGGTGGGGAGACGCAAGAATTGTCGTGTTTAAACAAGCCAGAGTCAAGTCTTGCGTCTCAAACGACATTGAAAATTCAGCGGGGACAGAAAACAAATTGTCAAGTAAATAGAAATGGATATGGCAACAGTGTAGACGACGAGTCAAGGAAAAAATAATAATAAGGGAGCGGAAAAATGTCGTGAGCGAAATTAATAAACAAACACCTCTTCTTTAGAATTGCCTCTTAGATTAAAACAAACTGCTGAGTGCACGTGAAAAATGCTCGACCGCAATCTCTCCACCCAGCAAAACGGGCCCGAGCGTTTTATGGGTAATGGAGGGGGCCCTTCATATTGTGCGTCTACCAATGAGCATGCGCAGAGCGCAAAAAAGCGCATTCGCTGCACGCCACACACACTCGCAGCCGAGTGAGACAGCGTGAGGCACCGCACAGATTGCAACCTCAATTATTCATCAGACTCCTCGCCGGATTCTGGATTAATTATTTACGAAACGGCGACTGTTAACTTCGTGGCTGGAAATCACAGTTGGCGCTTGGCGCACCAATTTCCCTCGCTGTCATCATCATTGCTTCTCCACCACTTCGACAGGGGCTCTGAACGCCCCCTAGCAACGCGACATGAATTGGTCTTCCTCTCCCACCCAACATCCTCCTCATCACCAGCCTCCCTCGCAAAAGGTCCATGAATATTGATGAACAAGATGGAGGGGGAAACGAAATCACCTACGGGGTGCAAGACTCGGCCAAAAGTGATGTACACGTAGCCGCAAAAATATTTATTTATGAATAAATAAATAATAAATAAATAAGTAAACAAGGACGCTGCTCTACAGATGGTGCATGGGTGCTCAAAAGATGAGATGAGATGAGACGCCCGTGTGCCCCTTCGACGGGTGAGTTTCACAATAAAGGCGTTTCGCTCGTGACAGCAACTTGTGAATTCAATCACGGGAGGAAATGGAATGTAAAATTAACAGTATAGTATGCAACATTGAAAAAGATGAGGGGAAACTGAGAAACAAGTTTTTTTTTTTTCTTTTGCTTTCTTTTATTTATTTTATTTTATTTTATTTTATTTTTTTTGGTTTTACGTTTCGCCACTAGGTCGGGTTTTGAGGCTTGAGTTGTGAAGGGAAAAGTTGTACGGTTGATTGCGATCGTGAAATTTATTTTCGACAAATTCAATAACGTCTAAACGGCGAAAAGGCAGGAGCGAGAAAATTGGGATAAAGGTTCGGGCTTGTTATCAATCGTTGGCGCATGCGCTAGAGTAATTGGTGCTTGGCGCCCTCTTCTGACGCGGACATTTGGCGAAATTTGCTTTTCAAATTCGTCTCCGCCGCTCAATTGTCCTTGTTAGGGTTAATGTCGGGGCTGTTTCCATGTAGTCGAGTGAGAGATCGCGACAATAAAACGAACGCCCTCGCCTCGGCGCCAACCTCAAATTAGAGTAATTGAAACGCTTCGTCTTACTAAATGGCGCGAAAGAACGGGCGCACAGCTTACGGCCTGCGTAGGGCGCTAACGACCCAGAACAGCCAAATCACTATCGATTACAGATATTTTATGGATTCTTCAATTCACAATAAATGAAGTTGCTTGGATTTTTACTTTCTTTTAAAAAAAAATTTTATTATTGTTTTTCTTTCTACGGATTCTTGTTTATTCGGTTGTAATTCAAAGGGAAATAAAGTTGATTTCAACCATTGCAGTGCTTGAATTTGTGTATACGTAAAAGGAGCAAGAACAACCAGGTCTTATTTCAACAAACAAGGTCAGGGTAATAGGTATACAAGTCAGCAGAGTGGTATTTATAGCTGGGTAGATAATTGAAAATTGAAGACCGGGCCCGTTTTTCCGCCTACGCTAAAAAGGTCCCTTAGCAAGAATGGTAATGAAGCAAAGCCCCTCTCGTATAATCTCGCCAAAATGAGACCACTTCTCAAACAATTTTGCGGATAAACCGATTTTTTTTGGTGTTTTTGACACACTTGTGTGCTGCGACCCCAAGTCTAGTTTCGAATCCATTGTCGAAGGCGCTTGATAAAAAAAAAAAAAAAAAAAAAAAAAAAAAAAAAAAAAAAAAAAAATTTTATTTGGTCAAAGTGTTATTCCATCGAAATTGACAAATAAAAAAAAAAAAAATAAAATTTTGAATAACTTAAATAACAAGGAAAATTCGAATAGTTTGAGGGCACCACGAGGGCCCCCTTAATTGGATTGAAGGACAAAATATCGTATACTTATTGTTTTTGTTTGAATTATCTTAAACTAGGGTTTTATGGAGATTTTCTTCTTTTTATTGCACACGGACATTGTTACTCCAACTGAAATGAATAAAATTATTTTGTTCGATAGTAGATGCTATGTTATTCATGTTGTTTGTTGGCTTGGCTTGGTAGTCACTACACTATCTTTATGTATACAAGCGCCAATGGCTGAAATGCGAAGTCATCTCGAGAGAAATGATACCACTATTCCTTTTTAGCATTCCGCATTTATCATACATAATTTAAATATTTTTATGTTTCTATCATTCGGATTGTCCCCAGAGCTGAAATATAAATTACACGGTCTAATATTATGCACTCGAACAAGGCCAATTTCATTGCAGGTGTTGAGGGTCCACTCTGAAAGAGAACAGCATAATCGATGCAGTGAAGCCGGCTTTTCTCCCGCTATTTATTTATTGTAAGTCGCGCAAGGGGCAGCGCACACAATTCCAATAAAATATATTCCCGAATGCCTAATGCAGTGCGGACCGAGCAAAGTGGAGTCATATTTAATCGGAAATTATTTGAACAAATGCCCAGACGCTCGACTGGCGGAGCAGGGCAAAAGGACATTCAATTCCGTTGGGGAATAAGAGAAATCAAAAGCAAAATGGAAATACGTCCGATGTTATATACAAAAGGTGGAGGAGGATGAGATGCCGTAACATCAACAAAAAAAAAAAGAAATAAAAAATAAAGAAATAAGAGAAAAGCGCGGACTGAAACGACACAAGATGCCGCCAGTTTACCTTGCCAACTTTGCTCGTGGTCGAATCATTTGTTTCCAACTCAATCTAAAACTAATCTCAAAAATTGAAATATCAAAGATTGACTGAATGAACGAGGGGGAAAGAAAGTCTTCATTATCCATATAACGACCAAGTGGACCGAATGGAACGACCACCAGAGGGCCACGACCTTTTTGGTAAATTGCATTCAGAATGGAGTCTTTTGAGAGACAAAGGTCTCTTTCGTGACCCTGGTCAGCCTGAAATGGCCAGCAGCCTGTCTGCCACATGTGGTCACTTTGCGCCTAAATGACCACATAAGGCGTGGCTAACGACTTGATGGATAAAGGATCTCGTAGATGGCGCGTACACCCCTCTTGGCTCAAGATGAACGCCGAGACTATTTATATCTCGCCGAAGAAAAGGAGACAATTTATCGCGCCGTTGAAACTCACTCAAAGCCACTTTGTCGGCGTTCACCAACGTCTGTTAACTTGCGAACCCCATGCCATATAAAGTTGCACATGCGCACGTAATTCATTCAATTTACGTGTAATTGCTTTCATTCGTCACACACAACTAAAATAATAAGAATGAAACACTTACCTCTCATATTCTGCTTTCCTTCGGTCCATAATAGGGTGATAACACATTCCGGCTGTGGTTAGTAAAATATTGGATTTTTTTAGATTTTTTTTTATTGTCTGACGACAGGTATTTTCCGAACGAAAACTCCGAAAGAGTCATAAATATACCGAAGAAGAAAAGTCAGGAATCTGGCACTATAAAATTAAAAATAGCGCATCCAAACCGGTAGTTTTCCACTATTTACATCGTGCAACTAAAATACCATTGGAAATTGGGTCTAGTATGTTCCAGCAAAAGTTGTTTTATTGTATGCCGTTATTTATGAAGAGTCTTTGTTAACTTTGCCGATAGACTCAAAATTTGCACGATTTCTTGTGATTTTTTTTATCTAGAGTTTGATGTGAGTGGTGTCAGCATGAGTTAATGAAATGAATCTACATTAACATAAATAATAACAAAATTTATTCAGACATTTTCTACTTTATTTGTCTACTCGAATAACTGAAAAGTTTTTTATTGCGTTGACGACCTGAGTTGAAAATGAAAAAAAAAAAAATAGATAAATTTTTGGATCAAATTCTATCTAATCGTTTTAGAGTTTTCAAATGGCCACCAGAAATATCCTCTTCTTCAACGTCTGACTTATTACCAGAAGCATCGAAGCGTGAGTGCGGATAATTATTTTATCGATGAGTTTTTAGGCGCGCGAGGATTCAATGATCCACGCCAGCATCTCTCTTCGCTTGTGCCAGAGGTGCCCGAGATGGAACCCATACGCATCCCCCCCCCCCTCATCCTGCTGCACGAGAGGGCGGAGAAAAAGGAAATTACGGAAACATTGAAAGATTTCGTCGGCCAGATAACTTAATATCCCGGATAATTGATCTATCAGTTGACCTATTTATCTCCGCCCACGCGTGAAATCGCTTCGCTCCTTCAATTCCACTGAATCAGTTTCGTTCAGTTGGCACGCCAGCCGCATGCGCAATGGGACCAAGGGGTGAGGGGTAAAAGAAATAAAAGCTGGAGCAAGGCGAAAGAGGGTGTGGGGGATCTGTCAACTGTCCGTGAAATGAAGGAGGTGGTAAACATGTTGGCAAACTGGACTCGTTTTCGTGTTTTACGTAGATGTGCAAAATTGTTTATTTTATTTTATTTTATTTTATTTTCTATTTTGAAATTACACTCGAGTGATTTAAGCCGAAATGATTTTATTTTCGGACGAAATCTTCAATCTGCAGCATCGTGACTACAAGGCATTCATTGAATTCGGAGGAGAAGAGACGCTCGCGTCTTAAAACCTCCCTTTTAAATAGCGTTGCCATTACCGCCGACGTCTTTGATACCAACTCTGACAGTTGTTGTAAGGAGGTCCCTATCGGTCGAAACGCGGGGCTCAGCTCCGTTGTCGGCGTTCCAATCCTCAAAGGCGCATTCAATCTAGAAGGGCAGAGTCGCTTTCTCATGTGCAACTGGGGGTTGCGAGCACAAACAAATTGGAATACATATCATTGAATTACCACTTCAATTATTGGGCGCCGAGCGCACAAATATACACGACCAGAAGGAGAAAGAAACCCCCGCCCGCCCCCCCGTTCCCCGAATCGGTAATAGGAAGTATCTCGCGCATCAAAAAATAAAAGGAGAGAAAACGCGTCTCGTGATGAGAATAAATGAAGTGGAGCGTTTCAGGGGCCGGTGCTTCAATTTGACACTTGCAATTTGCTCTTCGCCAATATAAGTACAACACTATCCATCTGTTTGGTGCGAGGGGGATTCTCAAATATTGATGAGCGCGTTTCACAACTCTTCGTACGCCCGCCCATGCTCGCCTTGTCAAGCACCAACATCTGATTTACGGTAGTGCATGTGCCAACGATACACCCACACATAAATTATGGAATGCTAAATCACCGCATGACAAATGTCCAATTGGATTGGGGGATTTGCGCCTGCGTCGTAAGCTAAAAGATGTTCCCAAAGGACTTAGCGACCAGCCCCGGACCTAGGAAGAAAGAAACTGCACGGCGTGTCACACCACCGGATGATCGTTTAAGCATTAGGTATTAATGGGAAAAGCTTGTCGTTGCTCTCCCAGAGTTACATCGCTGTTGTATCAACATCGTAATGCTGATTAAGACCGGAGCCACACGCGATGGCGTTGCCTCGTCTCTTCAAGTTGATGGAATCCGGCAGCGATCAGGTTGGGCGGCTACACAAGCCCGTAGCCGCTCGAGGCACCGTCTCTGTAATTGGTGCTTAATCCGAGCAATTCTCATGGAAATTAGCAGCCTGACAAACACTCAACGTCCAGCGATTATGACGTCAGCCAAAGGTGTCGATAAAAATTAGCCGAGGTTAATGGATTCTGTTCATAGATGGCGCTATGGATCTGTGGAAATTCGTTGTAAAGAGGATTTCATTCAAAATGATGATGCGGATGAGGATAATGGGCCTCTTTCCCCAGATGCCCAGCAACGCTTTCATTAGGCGTCTCGAGGGTGGGATTCTGCCCCCAATCAGCGGTCGTATCGTTGTTCATTTGTCGCGCCTGATTAGGCTACTAGAGAGACGCCCATACATCCCATCGTCATAATAACTACAGGAGTGCAAGTCGTCCGGAACGGTTCGATTTTGATAGAATCGGCGAATCAAATCAATTAAAGTTTCTATTATTATTAAATAAAAATTATTGAATAAAAATTATTGATGATTGATTTGCTTTTTGTTTTATTTTAAGTAGATTTTGTACTCGATATGTTGCACTTTTCCTGCAACCTTTTTTTTTTTTTTTTTTTTTTTTCCACTATTGATTGAAACGTTACTAGCGTTCCTCGCCTTTCCGTCTCCATCCTCGGGCGATCGTCTTTAAAGGCGCTGCACTTAGCGGAACTTGATCGCGCGCTGAAGAATCAATCAAAGCCATTTGCCCGATCGCCTTATCTCGCTTGACATCGACAAAACAAAATGTCGAGATGTGCCAGGAGTCCTTAAGAAAGCGTACGTTTAGCGTTGCGGCTGAAGCACTTACGACACCTGGGGAAAGCAGAAAGAAACTCGCCCTCTTTCTAGCTTGCTTTTATAAAAATCTCGTCTTAGAAAAGGTAAAAAATAAAATAAAATAAGAGCAAAAACAATAGGGTCAGGTTTATAGGTTTTCGCAGTTCCGGGCTCCGTGAAGACGGTGGCCCCGAATTTAAAAAAAAAAATTCAATACTGGATTAAATGCTACTTTTAATGTTAACAAAATGGAATTGATTTGATTTTTTTGTTGATAATATTAGTAACTCGTATTAGTCTCTTTTGAAACCAATTTATCAACTCCTGATGGGACGCTGTGGGGATAAAAGAAGAAAATCGAATAGTGAATTCGAGTCGCACAAGCAGAAAAAAATTCTCAGAGGTAGAAAGAAAGTAAAAAATAAAAGGGGGGAAAAAGACAGAAAACCAAAAGAAAAATGTCCCCTCCACCTTTCCATCAAGAAACTAAGCGGCGAAGACGCAGTGAACGCCATGTGGATTACACGCTCGCTCGCGCTGCCACTACCATTGTTTTTTTTTTTTTTGTGTGGGTTTTTTTTTCTTTTTCTTTTCATTATTAGTACACGGAAAGACGGGAAAAATCCAAAGTCAATGGCATGTAACTAGGAGTATAAGGAATACCTCAACTATTGCATTTATTAAAGCATTTTTATTGACTTACCATTTGCATTTAGTTAAATTGTAGAATTTTTTGATTCGTAAAATAAATAAATAAAAAATATGAGGCCCTTGAGTCATACATGTGCATTGAGTAGTAGTGGGAGAGGAGGAGAGATAATGAGACAAAGGAGGGATAGGAAGTGGGTAATTTGCAAGAGCAAATGTCTTATCTCAATAAAAATTTGTTTCATCATCAGCACGCGTCTCTTAGTAATGATCACGGCGCTAAAACGATAATTTTTAACCCTCCTACTCGTCACACCTCGTGCTCACGCCCTGTTCTTCGTGTAAATCTCAAATGATAAACCGAACCGCTTATTCTCTCACTCTCTTTGCTAAAATATAAAAAAAAAAGGAAAAAAAAAAAAAATAATAATATATAGGGAAGAAAATTTTGAAGCAAAAAAAAAATCTGATTCAGTGTTTAAGACGACAATATTAATTAATTCTTTAATGTTAGCTCACTTGATTAAAGGTTTTAATTAAGAGTTCAGAAATGAAAAGGTGCGGAAATACAATGGAACGTATTGCAGGTGTGATGCATCTGCGTTATCTCCGAGTGACACTGTTCGCACCATTTATCTCATTCACCCGAATGACCATTGGTAAAATAAATCACTATAACTCCAATTAATTCTTCCATTATCAAACGCATATTCGTGGTGAATTATAACAAATATGGTGCTTATTTTCTTAATAAAAACAACAAAAAGGGAGAATAAAATGATAACATGGAGAAAATTAAACTTGGTTGGTTTTGATAAATTAATTCAAAATGACTGCTCGTGCGGATGACGTCATTCATTAATCTTCCCATCGCGAAAAAGAACTTTTAAAGATTTACTCGATTCAAGTAGAAGAAGAAAAAAAATGTAGATATATTTTACCAGTTTTTGTCAGTTCCGGAGAGAAAAAAATTTAAAAACCTTCAGGTTCGCCAAGTTGGCACGTTCAACTCGGAATTTCGGTGAAATGAGGAAGTGTTTATTTTTGTCTACTGTCAATTTCCTGTTTCTAGTTTCCACCAATCTCATAATTTTTGCGAGGGGAAATGTCAGTAATAATTAAAGAGCAGAAGGATCAGGTGAACGTGTCACTATTTCACATGATTAACGTTCAACTAGACGGTCAAACACACAAACACGTCAACCACTGGTGACGTGGGGTTGGCATTACAGATTACAGAAGAAGAAAAAATTGGGTGGCGATCTAAGTCGAATCGGTCATGTGACCACATGCACGTGTGCTCGCGCATCCATCAGCGGGCATTCCTGCTTACTCGAGTGGTGAAAGACCCAGAGTGGGGGTAAAAGCAAAAGAAGGGGGTGTCATCGCGTCTCTGGAGAGACGCGAGGTGTAGACTGTCTGGTCGTACACGAGGTACACGTTCCCAAGAGAGAGAAGGAACGGTTGTCACATTGTAAAGACCGAGCACCCTATTGATAAATGAATGACGGGAAGTAATTATTTCCTATCAAGTTCGGTTTTCAAAAAAAAAAAATAGAAAAAAAAAAAGTCATCCGTGTTATTGTGAAATGGAGGCATTTCCCCAGTGTTTGCATTTAACTCATCGACAGACCCTTAGCGAACTTCGACCTTTACACCCTGCCTGACAAGAGGGTACAAAAACTAACTTTTCCCTCATCCAAAATAGGGGGGAGGGATGAAAAAAAAATCACTTGTCCAAACGGAAGCGTCCTTTGCCGTCACTTAATCCCCGAGTGAAATGTCTCCCCTGATTGGACGAAAATAAATTGCTCAAGAAGAACGTTTGTTGAGTTTCTTCTTCGGCTCCCCTGGACCCTGGATTAAGAAAAGTATTTTTTTTTTTTTTTTTTTTTTCATTTTAAAAAACCGGAATCAAATAGCAAAGAATAAAAAAAAAAAAGTTTTGAAATAAATGGCAGGTGCTGAACTCATTATCCGGGGGTTGGGGTTGAGTGTGGGGCTGGTGTTAAGGGAGTGGTTGAATGGTTTCATTTTCTCGCTGGCGTTTCAATTTATGGTATAAAAAGTTTGCCATATTTCCGAAACGACCAAAACTATCCTTTTTTTTATTTTTATACCGCCGAGTCGATCTCACATATGCAGATGATGTCTCAGGTGTACGGGGATAACCACCTGCCACCCAGAAGCCACGGTGCGTCAAGGGACCGTTCCAGGAAATTCACCAGGGAAACGCAGGGTTCGATCAGGCCACCCGTGTCCCGCTAGGCTGGCGCGTGCGCGTTCCTCGCCCCATTAAGCGCTGCTGTTCGTCCTATTGTGCTTCGAACGCGTCGATCTGTCATTGGGCAGCCATCCCTCTCGGGACCCCTTATGTCTTTCTAATAGGAGCCATTTCTCACTTATGGCGTCGCCCGACGTCATCTACAAATCACGTTCATCTTCAAATTTCAGTTTTTGGCATCAGTTCTGCACTATACAACTTCGTATATACCATAAAATCACCAGATAAGGAAACGAACGTAGAGAGAGAAATTGATGCTATCAAAAACATACATCTTCACTAAACTAAATGAGTCACTCAGTTCGCTCGTATTTTTATCGTTTTTATCTAATGTAATTCTTTAATTGCATGGAGGTCACTACACACATTACATACTTCCAATTTAATGGAACAAACAGGTCTTAATAACATTTCTTAATTAAAGCGCGCGTTGTAATGAGGGGATTGAAAAGAACTCTTAATCAGGGGATAATTGCTATACTGTTTTCGCCTCCATTTCCTCCTTGTTCTTTTTAGCAACAGCATTACAAATTGCTTTTGCAAACCAGAATGGACATTTTACTTTTAGGTCTAGGTTGTATGGCAGGGCCGGTTCAGACGTCGGTTTTTTGAGGCCCCATACCGAGGCCCCGCGCGTTTAGGGGCTTTACATTTTAAAATTTCTAAAAAATTGTGATAATGTAATGTTTTTGGGTCTTTACTAATAACGTTTTCCGCGCTCAGAGGGGCCCGCACTTTCAAAATTCTATGAAAATTTGATATTATAATTTTTTGGGGCCCACTAATAACCTCCAGCCGGCTCTGTCTATTGATTGTCTTTCTTTGTGTAAAATGAAAGTCGATTTTTGTTTCCGTCATAAAATAAACTTACAATTTTTAGTTAAATTATTTTGATTATAGATTTTGAAAATAGATTAATTAATTTAAATTTATTGCTTTTATCGGATATTCCTGCTTACATTTTCTTATTCTGGTGGAAATTTGAGTCATTGACGATGCCTCATGACCAAAACTGAATTTAAAAAAAAAAAAAAATTTTTGTATAAATGCAATTTTTGTCATTTTACGACGTCAAAATGGTAAAATAAAATCCCCCTTTTCAGTTTGGATTATTTTACCACCCTGACGTCACAGAATATTAATAAACAGTAACAAATTGGGCAATTATATTAATTGAATGGAATCTTTTTATGTCTAAAATAATTCTAATAAACCTTTAGTGCGATTGTTGTAGTTGTTAATCCCGTTGCAGTAAGGCAATTAACTAGTGGTCACTTGACGACAGATGTCATTATAGTGAAAGTATATTACACGTCTTTTTATATTTTTTTTATTTCTCTTTTTTCCCCCGTTCTCAATTTTCTTTCTCATTTTGTCTTTTTCTTCCTCTCCAACCAACTGATAATGGCATCGTTGGCGCAAGCTCGTGTGTCACTGTCGTCCAGCTTAAAAATGACCTGCACTGCGCACATCAATGGACAATGATGGAACAGTTTAAGGGTGTGACCTAAAAGGGTCTTAATGCCCCAATTTCCACCGATGTCGCAACAAAACCCGAAGTGTTGTCTATAGGCGCACGAAATCTGTCGACGAGCTCATAACAAACCCATAGAACAAACAACGTTGCTCTTCCATCATCTACCGAATGCGCAAAACTCATAAACTCGGTCTTTGACTTGCTTATTTAGAGGGAAAGAAGGAAGGGAGAATTTCACGAAAAAAACTTGTAAGTTTTATGAGTTTGAAGTGTTACACTTGTGTTCACCAATTGACTTGTAAGGAAAATAACGTCTCACGTTTTACGATATGGTCCACGTGGGATGCACGTTTCGTCCTAAAATGGGCTCCTTATTTATTTTCATTGAATTCTAAGCACTAATATTTACAAAATCATAAATAATTTAGTCAAATATGGGTGAGTTTTATTAGCATAAGTTAATGTAATTATCATTTGAGTTTAAAACTCTTAATTTTGCATTAGTTTGAGTTTCTCTTTTGCAAATCTCTTAAATTGGTTTGAAAATATATAAATAATCGGTCAAAATATGTGTGTAACAGCTAATTTTAGACAGAGAGAGAGAGAGAGAGAGAGAGTTGTATTGTATTTAAGGATTTGAGTTGTAGTTGGAGCAATCAAATAGCAATGTGTTGTTTTTAAGTTGAGTTGGCATGTTGTGTGTTTTTAAGGGGAAGTTGCTTATACTGAGAAGGGGGTTTGCGAGGGAGAGGGATTGAATGAGGGGAAGCCATGATGATTACACGCTTCGGAAATTTTATTTGTTTCGGCCGGCTGGCACCGCGGTCAGCGGAGCGAGGAAAATGGTCGCATTAATGAATCATTAACGTGCGGGTGCGATTCCATTATGCACAAAGAGGAGAGACACAAGATCCCCCGACCTCGTTACGTCAAACGATCCACTCTCGATAAAGGACCCAGGAGATGACCATCACGCACGTCTCGTCGTTCATTAAGTGGGTCGGTGAAGAGCATACACACCCCCGGGGTGCGTGACGAGCACAAATGTTCCTCCTCGATCGACCTCGTACATCCGTTCGTTATATCGGTGCTCTCTTGTTGGAGCGAGCATGTGGCCAACACATTTTATTTTCAAATTACCCACGATCGGCAACCAATTAATTGACAATCGCTCTAGCGCGCGCGTGCAGCGACGCGTGTGTGCACGTGATGGATTGCGCCAAATTGCTACGCTCGCCACGAGCGCCAAATTTCAGGCGACAAATAGGAAACGATTACGCCCGCCTGCGCCTCGGAGCCCCTTCCCGCCCCTTGTAAGGGGAGGGCTGCAACGCATGCGTCTCGTCTACAGTGAAGACACTACTATTGTTTGCTGGCTAAATTGGCTGTAACCATTATGTTGTTATTATACGTGCGAGTTTAGCCATGCACGGAACAAATGAGAAAATAAAAAAGGAGCACTCAATTTAAACGAAAAAAGAAAATGAAAAAAAAAGATGAAAAAAAAACATCAACAATGATGGCGGAAGAGATGAAAAAACATTCGTGAAAAAGAGCGTTTTTAATTTTTGTATGTAAACAGTAAATGGAGGGTAATTATCGCTCCAATTTCGTGTTTCCACATTAGCGAGTTTTTCTTGCCTCATCATGCGACGCCAAATCCCTTTCCCGTCCCGCCTTTAATTCGAAGCGCCGTTATGGTTATTAGTCCTATTAAGGCGCTCGGCATACCCCTCGCCCATTCGCGCTGATAACCGTAGCCATTAAAGGCGTTGTTCCGAGCCATCAGAATATTCAGAAAGACTCGGCAAGCAGCGATTGAAGAGCCCACATTTAGAGCACTTTGGGCCAATTTCACTGCATTTTGCATGAGCGGTCCAGATTAGCCGAAGGCCCCTTAATCCGTTGGCCCGCGTTCCTTAACGACCCGACGAGGAATAAAGAGAGAGAAAGAGTGAAGAAGAAAAGAAAAAAAGAATAGAATAAAAAAAAAAAAAAAAAAAAAGAGGAAATAAAAAAGAGAGGAAATCTGCGTTCCATTTAGAAATGCAAATCGTGCGGTTTGCTCGCTTTTGTTTCCATACTTGCTTAATGACGTAGTAATGAGGCGGAGGCCAATGCATACAGCGTTTTGTTTTAATTGCTGGCTAATGCAAGAAATCTTTAGGAAAATAACAGTTAAACCACTTGTTAGGCTTTGTTCCCAGTTCCCGCCCAAGTTTTCTAATTCTTTTATTGATTGTTTAGTTTGCGAATGATAATTGACTTGCTTATCTACGAAATGTTTGAACACACTCATCTAATATATATAAAAATTTGGTTTTAAATTTTGGTAAACAAAATTTTTTATTTGTTTATTTTATTTTTATTTGTTGACTGATTATTTCACATCTATTTAACTTAGATGTACTGAGAAAAGCAGACGGAAATAATGGTAGAATGTAGTGTATGGCCTGCAGTAATAAGAGATGGCAGAAGAGAAAAATGAAAAACGGAGTACATTTTGAAGACAGGTAGGATTGAGGGGAAAAATGGGAAAAAATGATAAGGGCACTGGCAGTTTCTTGTTAATAGGATGACCCAACCATAAAAAAAGATTGCATATCCAAATGACTCGTCCACATACACCCCGCCCGAAGGAGCGTCATTTGACCCGTGTTCGTACCGCCTTTCTAAATCTGGTGGGTCTGGAAAAGGCCTCGGGTAATAGCCATTCGTTATTCGCTTTGGTTCTCCCGCGTCTCACGTGCTCTTTTGCGCGCGCGCACGCGGATCGAGCGTGCAAGCGGAACGCGTCATGCTCCCGCAACGCACGGGCGATTGGACGTTGGCGAAACCGAGGCTCGCGACCCCCTTTTCTTCCACTAAATTATGGGATGGAACATAGTTTGTTTCGCCCCGTTGGTCACTTTGCCGCCCATCACTTTGGTGGCATCAAGCCAAAACGGAATCGTCAAGAACGCGACCTCAAACGTAACGCGAGACAAAACCAGGAGGTTTAACCCGTTGATTCCCAGTCCCATTTCATTCGATGTGAAAAGAAAAGGAAAGAAAAAAAAAATCAACCCCAAAAAACACCGCAGTTTCAAATGGATGGAGGAAAAAGTTTTTTGTAAAAACATACTGCACTTTCTTCCACTTTAAACTCCATTGGGAAACGAGACGAGATGGCAAATGATAGATGGCGCCACGCTCGACCAACAAACTCCCACTCTTGTCAGTATAAATTAAGCAGCGCTTTCTATGCCGTATTAGTGCAATGATGCATGCCACCCGCACCGCACACTCGGCACACATCCTAACATCCTGCCAGCAACCAACCGCTAAGAAAAACTATATTTACACCTGAAATGGAATGAATTGAAGTTTTCATTAATAAAATTGAATGGCGACGGAAATGTTGCGTCATTTAAATAAATTTAATTTTTGTTTTTTGTTTGTGCGGGAAGTTGCGGATTGAATGCGCGTATTGTGTTTTGCATGCGCGAGCGGAGTAACGCGTGCGTGTGCATTTCGGGTCATCGCTGACACTATAGAGCAAAGTGCATGATGCCTAGCGACTCCACTTGAACACCCCTCGTTAATTACGCTCATTAGTGACGTCAGAAGTGAAAGAGCCGCAGTAATTCGGAGAAACGTTAATGCCGTGCACGTGGACCACTCCCAACGCCAATTACGCCGATTGCCCCCACAACTCGACGTCTGATTGGTCGATTTGGGCGAGCCGCCATATTGGCGCGTTCACGGTTCGCCTCGCCTCGCCTCGAGGAAAAGCAAGTGCATCTCCACCTCCTCCTTTAAGTATGCGGACGCCGACCGAGGCCCAATTAGGCGCGTCTGCAAGAAATTAACTATTGCCGCATCCTTCATTACCTCCTAGCGCCCGCCTGCCACTTAATTAATTCGCCACGTGAACGCAACGTTGCAAACAAGAAAGCAAAAAGAATCATGTAATGCAAAGTATGGAGGAAAAAATTGAAAACCCGCGTTTCAATCGGAGAATACCTCCCAACCCGCCCACCTCCGCGTCCCGTTTCTCTGTTTAATCAGATTGATAATTATCGTCAATTGCCGGCAGGCGTGTGCGTTTGAGAAATGAGTCTGGCTTCAAAGTCTGTCTATCTGAGCGAAGCAAATTGAATTCCGTCTAATGTAACCGCAAAACGGTGCACATTTCATAATATAATCGGCCCCGGCGTCCCTCAACACCAAGTCGAACAGAAGGGGAATCATGGGACGGGATCCCTCTGGAAATAGCTCGGATTAGCGTTATTATATTCTCAATTAGGATCATGATTCGCGCGCGCTCCTTGTTATTCCGTGCGCGGAAAGCCGAGATGCCATGGACGGAGGATCAGGTTGCTCGGAGCAAGATGCCTAGAGCATGTTGCTAGGCAAAGCAAACATCAGCCGCTTTGGGCTTCCTCCCGTTCACAAACACATTCTACGAACACTAATTTGTTGCAACATTCGTTTTCCTAATATCTAATCTGATTATAATTATAAATTTTTAAAAGAAAATCATGCTTAATCATTTATTTTAGTCGATAGACATAATTCCCTTCCCATCGCTTCTTTCATTTTTTTGTCTGCTATCTGTGTAGAAATAGATGTTGTTCGTGCGCCTTTACGTGATTGGTTTAAAATTATAACATTAACCAAGACAATTGTGTGGGTTTCGTATTTAAGGTGATTTTGGCCCGGTTTCTGGCTTATTTTAATGTGATTTCGCATCTGTTGTTGTACTAGGCGCATTTATAAACCGGTTTAAATGTGAAATTTAACGTGTAAAATGTTACGGACAAACTAGTTTAAATGTTTATAAATATTTTAAAACTGATTTTGCAGGTTTTTTACGACTATGGTTTTCATTTCCGTTATTTTGAATTTCAATTTTTAACCCAGTCTTTAGTCATGACCAGTTACAATTGTTTAATATTTCGTGATCACTTTTAAGAATGTCAAAATCAAAGCGCTTATTTGTGCTGAGCACGGAAAAAACACTTGCAATGTTAGTTATAATAAGATTGTATAAATTCTTTGTTAAAAGTATTTATTTATTTATTTATTTATTTGTTTGTTTGTTTGTTTCCATTAATTTTCCACGGTCAGTCTACTGCCGGTAGTTTTTCATAATTTTTCTCCGTTAAGCTCACGTGGAAGTCGTCTGTTACGGTTGATGGGGCAGCGTGTAATGCGGGGCAGCTCGGTGATAATGAGGGACGAGATTTGGACCAAGAAGCGGGGAGGGAGAAAACGGCCGCGCATGGCAGCTGCTCTGCTGTTGCACGAGGTTTGTTTATCCGTGATTCGTTGCTGCTGTTCCCTCGAGGCGGGTCCATCGATCGCCTTTGGCCAAAAGAGGCGATGAAGTCGGCTCGAATGCCACGGGGATCACGACAAACCATGTCTAAAACACACTATGGACATACCACCATTATATCCTCACGCTTCAGATTTCCTCAATTTAAAACACGAAAACTAAGTGAAAATTTTAAAAAATTTTAATAAAGGATTTTTCATTTCTTTTTCTTACATATTATTTCGTTCTTTTAAATTCTATAAAAATAAAAAAAAATAAAAAAAAAGGGTCTGAAAATCTCGCGTTGCCACGATGGGCATCTGGCTTGTGATTGGTCTGTCACTCGGAACCAGGAACGCGATCTTATCGTAAGAAGCGTTCTCTGTGCTCAGACGCGCACTATCATTTCAACCGCGAGGAACGTGACGAAAGAGGCGTCAGGGACTCACCGACTTCACAGCGGGGCGTAAGGGAGCCCCAACGGAGCCTCCCGTTTTTCGAGAAGGAAGTTCACCTTCCCCCTCCTCCCACCCCACCTCTTGCACCTTCCGATCCTGCGATATGGTAAAAGAAGAGAGACGAGTCGAGGATGAAAAATATCTCCATCTGCTTTTTCATCGTTTTCCCCCCCTTTCGCTAACCCCGCCTCCCAGTAGAAATTTGGTATTAGAGGCGTCAATTGGTAACATTCATCTTTGCTCTCGAGTAGGATTAATCTGTTTGCATTTGTGTGCCACGGTCGTGGCCTTTATCGGCACTCTCCAGAAGGCGCTTTGTGCTTTCCCCACGGCTACATTTTAAACACTCATAAAGAAGAGCCAAAAACGCAATAAAATTGAACAAAGTGGCATCGCCAACTCATTTTCCATATTATTGAAGCAAAAAAAAAAATGAAAGGTAAAAGAAAAATACAATTGTTGCTTTATTCGTTCTGCAACGTGTAAATAATAATGATAATTAATGGTAATAATTAAAAAAGACAATGAAAGTGTTAACAGATTCAGCTCCCTGTGAATTAACATCAGGCGTGTGCACCACGAAATAATTTCATTCGTATATAATTCATAACCACCACTTATTTTTCGTCAAATCCATTTTTTCCAATAATAATTACATTGTTATTAGTTTTTGGGTTGGTTCAATTAATTATTATTATTTTTTTTGCATTGTTTCAACAATCTTTTGCCAAAGTCGCATAACGCGGGACACTGCAGCATCAACGCTTCCCTCTTTCACATATGTACAAATGAAAAGAAGGGAGAGTGACGTCAGCCAAACCCTTCAAGGCCATCAAACAATTGAATTTCCTCCCACCTCGTATTTTGACGTCACTTCCGGTTATTGCTACGTATGTCCCAGATGATGGAAAAGTGTGTGATGGGCCATGGCAGCTCCGTAAGACGGCGACTGTCCCAAAACGTACGGCAGCGACATGGCCGAACTGGCAGATAAATAAGGAAGTTGCGAACCGTACAATAGTCCCGGTGGATAAGCTGACGGAGGATAAGGTGATAAAGGGTTTAGAGATGGCGGGTTGATGGTGGGGCTGTTGGCGTCCATCCCTGGGTTCTGTTTCTTCCATTTGGTCCGCCTGTTCTGGAACCAGATTTTCACCTGTGTTTCCGTCAAACTGAGCGACAGGGCTAGATTGAGTCGTTCGCACACCGAGAGGTATCGCGTCGTCTTGAATTTGTTTTCGAGCGCCACTAATTGTTCGTAGGTAAACGCAGTTCTCGCCCTTCGCGGTTTGCCCGCTTTCCCGGCACCGTCGTTGCTCATTTTTTTCTTTTTACTTTTGTGTTCTTTTTCGTCTACGTCGTCTTCGCCGTCCTCTTTATCCGTGTCCCTTTTTTTTTCTTTCTGTCCATCGGCCTCGTCCATCACTTCAGTACCACTCAATTGAGATGAATCCTCCTTATCATCTATTTTGGAGAAAATAAAAGATAAAAATAAACGAATAAACAAATAAATAAATAAAAAAGGTCAGTGAATACAGAAATATAAAAAGTATTTGTAAGACGTCGCAAACTCATATTTGTTGACAGAAAATACAGGGACGTTGGTGTCGGAGATCGCCTTATCGCAACGATGGTAATCCTCGGTCGGCAGGGAACGGCATTTGATTCGTGCCGAGTGTTCTCACTGGAGTCAGACATGGAAGCAGCGGCCATCAGGCCACGCTCCATAAAACACTAAGGATAAAACGGACCCAGCAGAGCCGACAGACTGCCGTCGCCAGATCCCAGACGCCAGCGTCCTTTTTTTTGCCAACTGACTGAGAAAGCTTGCCTAAGATACCCGGACCTAGTGACCATGTGTAATAAGAAGGTATACCAGGATGTAACGTAGCGGAAAAGTGGACGGAGGGGGAGACTACGACTAGTCCTGTTACACCGAATTGAATTTGATGGCCTAGCCAAATTGACCGCGGGTTGCGCAAAGAAAATTTATTTAATTGATTAATCGGAGTTTTATAATTGATGTCTCGTTACGTGTTTGAAATTTGCGATGCTGTATTTATCCACGAGGTAAACATTTTAAACCAATTAAACGAGATGCGTTAATTATTTAATGAACACTTTAGATAAATATGTACATTCATTAATTGGAAATTGCAAACACGTGTCAGTCGACTTTAATTAAAAGCCAAATTAATTTGTGAAAGGAAAAATAAACGTTTGATAGAATATCTGCACCGTGCAGCGTGCAGCGTGCAGATATTTGCGCAAATTGACGCTCAATGCCTTCGAGCATCGATGGCGAGAAAACTCCAGTGAATATGATGTGGTCGACAGACGCCCAATTTCCCGCATTTCTTTCGAGAGGGGTCTCAATCCGACGTAGACGGGGCGTGAAAACGTCAAATTCCGCCTACACCGTGTTCAGTCATGCACGTGGATGGCGGGTGCCCGCCACGACCGCTGGAACGCGAGGAACGCGCCCGTGTCTTTTGATTAGGGTCTCCCTAAGCGGACAATGGAGTGTAAATTTCAAATGAGATCGCGCCTTTCTAAAAGCACAATGTACGTAATTGTTATGGATGTTGTAGACATCGATTGTGAATGACAAACATCGCATATAAATTTGATTATTTTTTTTTTCTTTTTTCCTCCGTTTTATTCGTTGTATCGATTAATGAAATTCGCTTACTGTTGCCACGATACGCTTGATCTTAGATCATTTTATTTAATTAATTTTGCGATTGAAACTGGGGGTGGAATAGCAGAATTTTGACGTTTGAAAATACGGTCCACGACTCCACGTGCTGAACGGCGTTCTGAACGAGGTTGAGTAGAGAATGAGTGAGGGTGTTTTACGTTTTGCTGATGGATTCGTAAGCTGCTGAGACGGCACAAAAGACGGTGGAGCTGACGCCTAGGGATTACCGCCACAAGGCGAAACAGACTTGAGTTCTTCTTCGTCCGCCTACCCGCGCGTTCCAAGACAATGACCAGCCGCGTGGCGTAGAATGGCCCATTACGCTAATCCTACCGACTCCCTGAGCGCGGATTCACGGATGCTGAACGGCCAAACGCGCGTCACTTTGCCAGCCCCATTCTCGTCGACGGCTGCGTCCTCTAAACGAACGCTATGGAGCGGAAGTAGCAATCTTAAGGCGTGAATAAAGAGACGCGTCCATTTAATTTGTCCGTCATGCCTGCCCCTGACATCATTACGGACCACAATGGCTCTTCTTTTTATTTTTATTTGGTTGTTGTTACAAGGATATGGAATTCGAATGGATAGCAGTGAAATGTTCTTTTTTGTCGTACGACATTCTTTTAAAATGGTTGTCAGCTCCATTGTTGGTCGTCTATAATGGGCGCACATTCTTGAAGGGGGCGGTAATGTTGGCGCCTCTCTCGAGCCAAGTGGTGCAGAAGAAATAAATAGCCCGACACAATGAGTTTGTAAGCGCACGTGGATGCAACCTCGTTGCAACGACGCGGGTCTAAGTTTTCAGTTTTGCAAAGATCAATGAAATTACAATTCCTGGTTTGTTAGAATTTGAATTCAATTACACGCTACGTCTGTATTGGTGAACAAAGGGAGTCAAAAGAGAAAGAATCACACTTGGCGATGATGTTACTAGGCAGCCGAGATGATAATGATGAGAGATGAAGGATAATTAGTCTGCATTCACCCCACACTTCCCAGGTGACGACGGCCAAGCAAAGAACAACGCTGCCAATTTACACCAGATGGCAGTTTGGATCTTTCCTACGTGACCATCTGTCGAACAGCAATGAAACCGGCTTTCAATTTGCAAAATACCGTTTTGCAAATTGACTAGAATTACTCACTTTGAATTCAAATTTTTCACACTTATTGGTTTTTTTTTTTAAAAAAAAAGTTAATTACAATCTAAAACTATATTTTTAATTATTTCAAAATTGAAATGTGAAATATACAGGAACTCACGATATAATAATAATAAGAATAATATATACATTCATAAATCGGCTATTTATGAATTTATATATTAAGATATTCCGTGATAACCAATATAAATAAACTCGAGAGTTATTATTAGAGAGTTTTTACGTGTTTGCAATGACATTTTAGGGTGAAATAGTGTAACTTACTGGTTGATGGAGAATTTAAATCTGGGATGCCACCGTCTTCGTGCCGATGGTTAATTTTAAGCAAATGGTTATGCCATGGATGCCACACAGTAGTGCCTGGTGATTTCACTCGTTTTTTCACGCCATTGAATTTACCAGGGTCTAGAATATCGTCGACCGAGAATCTTGTGTGCGCCGCATGGTCGACGCATGGTCGCTGAGGACTCCCAGGATGAGTGGGTGCGGGCGACGGTTTCCGCGCGTCCATTCGTAAATCGGCCGGGGCGGATGCTGCATCTTCGGCATCTGAGGCCGCATCGTCAGTCAATGCGTCGGCGTTGGTCGCATCTTCATCGTCCTCTGTCACCGACAAGCCTGTCGATAGCGGTCTCACAGAGTCTGTCGACGGAGGTCTCGGCGACGCAGCGGGGGCAGCCATGAGCGACCCCTCGGGGCTCATGTTCCCGTTCCTCCTACGAGCAATCAGCATCGAGTCGATGCGAAAAGATGTGAGCGAAAACGCATTTGGAGGCTGCAGGCCACCGCATAGCGTTTGCATGATGCCGGTCGACTGGCTCGAGTTCTTTCGTACTCTAACATTCAGCACATGCACGCCCACTCGCGTTCAAATGGCAATGGCGTTGGCTCGGATCCGCCTGGCCGCGTGCAGTACACAGAGTCAAAGATGCTCAGTGCTGTTAGGGACGCAATATGAGAACCCTAGCGCACGCGCACTAACTGCTCTCTTCATATTGGCTGGTTTGAGGCGTGGCGCTTTTTCCCTCCTGCCTCCACTCCTCTTTCTACCTCGGCTCATTCTCATGGATCCTATAACGAAACGGAGTTTAAATCTTTGAATAATCTAATTATGTGGTTAATAGAATTTTTTTTTAATTAATAGAACTAAATACACTGTCTGTTTGGACAGAACTGAATTTTCATTTTTTTTTTTTTTTCGTCATTTAAATTTTGTTTTTAAAATGTATAAAAATACTTTTTTTTTTATAAACATTTGATATTAATTTTTTATTATTGAATTTGTGTAATTAAACCGACAGACTAATCTTTTAATTGAAATATGGGTACTATCAATGAAGCATTATTCTTTGATCTCTATTTGTTGTGATCCTTTGCTGATCTCTGACTTTAATTTTCTACTCCAGGCCTCCATTCTAGTGCCTCTTGGGGTTCAGAGCAAACAACCCAAACCAGATTGGATTGAAAAGAATTCCCTTCACCAACATGATAATCACGATCATGACAGTGGAACATTTCATCAAAAACAAACGACTTGCAGAAGCAAAAAAAAAATGTCAATCAAAAGTAAATAAAAAAAATAAAAATTAAGAATTAAAATTAATAAATTTTTTTTTTAGGAAAATAAAAAAAATACCAACAAAACGTATTTTGATATTTACAGGTTTAATTATTGATCTGAGAGAGAAAAAACTGTTGATTTTGTCGCACTATCATCTCATTAATACAGAAATATACAACAAGCCCGATGTCAATTAGTTCATGTAGATTGTAGACATGAAGTGAAAGGTCCCTTGAGGGGATTGTGCGGGTGAAGATGCGACGGCGTTTGGCGTCAAGAGCTTGGTACTGCACGTGAGTGAGTCGGAGGCCCCGCGCACAGATTAAGGCCTTAGTCACGGGGGCTCGCGCCCCTCCGGCGCGCCAATTTTCCGCCCAAGCTCTTTTCAATGGCGGCGTAATGGGAACGCGCCGGCTTTGTCGCTTCGGACGCTGCACCCAACTCGTGACGTGTGAAAACTTATCCACGCGTTGGTATTGTGTGATCTCGCGCCTCAAAGCCTCATTTGTGAACGGGAAGAAATTTATTAATATTCAAATAAGCGACTGAATGGGATGTTGGCTGCTATCGACAACATCCACGCCGTGCAATTGACACGTCAACAACGAGAGGTCGTGACGTCACGGAAATCCACGCACCCGTAAACTGATCCGAATGTAATGAACGCTCAAACACGTTAGGTAAAAATTATGATGTGGAAAGAAAGAAAGGAAGAAGAAGAAGAAGATGTAAAATGCGTGTTTGTTTAAGCATAAATTTGTTTTTTCTTGCTGGACTGTCCAAAAGCCAATTTTGCAAACATCATTAGTGAAGACCGTAAAAGGAGACTCGAGTGGAGACCTCAAACTCTCGCTTATTATGTGCATCATTAACTGCAGATGGAGACACGGCCACGCCCTCCTCACAAGCAAAGACGCCGCCTTAGGCTGGGACAGAAACGCTGACTTAATGCCAAATGTTTCCGTTTTCACGATCACTTTTATAGGTTACATGGTGAGAAACAGGTGACCCCCCTCGTGTATTTCCACCATCACGTCGCGTGTATGATTTGTGAGTAAGAGACACGTTGTACTGATGGGGTTGAGAGCGAAGCATCTCGTTGTCGAGGCAACCGAGCTATTTGTCACAAATGAGCGCTTTTTGTCACTATCAGTTGAGGCCATCGCGACAATTTTGCTGCAATCAGTTTGCGAGAAGAATTTGATGGTATGCTACTAACGATGCTCGATGCAACAACTCTTAGTTTTCACTCCGAACTTGCATTAATATTTTTTCAATTTATAATTTGATGTAATAATAATTTTTCGCTTCCGGTGATAAACCATGGAAAGTAATTTGCTCGAAGACGGATAATTTCGCAAGCGTTGTAAAAATTTACCTACAGCTATAATTTGTTGCAACAATATTTCACATGCTGCCACATTATTCTTTTTTTTTGTTGGCTTTTTCTTCGCGAGTAATGCACTCTGTAGTCGGTCAGGCTCACTTAGCAACCATCCAGATGGGTCTGGCATTGACTTTAAAAGATGTCGCATCTTATAAATAACATTCAAGACGTTTCTTTACCTTCTCGCGTGGCGTGAAGAAGCTGCTCATTAGTTGTTTTGCGTTCATTGCACCGTGACATCATCTGTGACGAGCAAAAGGGGAGAAAATACACGTGACGTTTAGCTGTACGAATTCATTAAGAGTGCGGGGAAAGAAAATGCGCGTCTTGATTTAATTGCCAACCAACCAAGGAAGGAAGACTCTCTAATTAGTTCTTGTCGCGAGTGTGTGTGTGTGTGTTTTTAGAAAAAAAATGACGAAATTAAAAGGGGAGGAAATGCTAATTTATGTCAGGTTGGTCAGGTGTGTGCGCTAATTGATGCAACCACGAACGATATTTGTGAAGCAGACGACTATAATTTTTAGTCAAAGATCAAAAGTTGTCACGGATGGTAAAACCCACTTCCTCTTTTACTCTCCAATTAATGCGAGTAATTAAAGCGCGGGGCAAAATGTCGTCACCTTAAAGCAGCTCCTTATCAAGAATAGTTAGACCCTAATTATACTTATGATCACTTGTTTTTCCAATTATAAAAGTGAATAAAAATGAAGAAAGAAAAGAAGAAAAATGATTCTTTTTTTTTTTTCTTTTTTTTTTTTTTTTTTTTTTTTTTTTTAAAAAAAAAAAACCTCTATCACAACATTTTCCTTCGGGATTTCTTTGTTTTGTGCTTCATTAGTTCGGTATCAAAGACGAGATGTCACATGGTTGCTAGGGGCAACCAGACGTCACTGAGATAATGCAGAAAAGTGTGTCTTTCTCTCAAGCATCGCGGTATGCAAGCAATTACGAGTAGGTTGGAAGGGGATGAGGTGGAGAGAGGAGCGCCGTCAAAAACGGATTACGACGACATTTGTCTCCTAATTGCCCCGGGGCTATCGTAACCGAATTGAGGGAGAAACGAAGACCAAGTGGAATTTTCTCGGTAAAATGCAAATGAGTCGCTAAGCTCGGAGGGCGACCGACTGGAAACGCACGGGCAGCGAGCCAAACTTGTCACTAGGGGCTCGGGATGAATTGATTCCAATTAAAAAGAAAATAATAACAATACTAAGTTGGGCTCAAATGACAATTACACGCTGATGAGAATTGGCGTTTAAATCATTTACAAAATTGCACTCGACCTCGTATAAAACTCGGGGCTGCGTTGCAATTCACCTGCTGCTTGCACGCTGTTCTTTATATACTGTTTTACTGGGCGATAAATTATCTTTTAGTCTACTTCCATTTATTGTCGTATAAGAATGAGTAACAAATTTATGGCAAGTCAAGTCCGGCCCGTCATCCAAGAGTAATTTTGGACACGGCGCTAAGATCGGAGAGTGGATTTTAGGAAACGCTCGCATGAACTTGACAAACGGAGTAGACGGGAAAAATTTATTAATTTCACTTTAATCACCTCGCCAGCAAGATCACTCGCTTTCTTCACGGATCCTCGCTCGCGGACCTCTTTTCTCTCGCACAAGTTCAAGCCAAAAAATTACGCGACGCTTACGACGATACAATAATTTGAAGCGTACAATCAAATCACTCGGAAGAAACGGGAGCTAGCTCTCTTCCTTCATTAAACGGAAAACAAAACTCACAACTGATGATGATGATGGACTATTTTCGGAATCAATTTCGCCATGGAAACCATCTAAGTTCATCACCCTTTCCTCTAATTCTAGACAGGACACTTCTGCCACGGTGCAAATTAATAATATTGTCGTATTAAGTGCGATTAAACGAGATAGAGAGAGCTCTTGTACGCACGCGCGCGAGTGGCAGACGATTATACTTGGCGGGTTTCCATCATTCACGGTCCCCTTTCCCCTTGGTATCTCAATCCGGGGGACTTATCCTCTATTCGCTGCGACCTAGTCCACTTGCCGAAGAGGTAAAGCGCCTGTTTAGATCGCAGATGGCATTGCTAGGAGATGTACTTGCTGAATAAATAACCAATTAACAGTGGCTGTTGGACAATGGGTCGATCGAGCGAATGATAAGAGTAGGAGGCCGGCCTCTATTGTGCTTCTGAACGGTTACCTCGTACTCTTGCAACCCCGCGTCAATTCACCCTTCATTAGTGGCAGTGTGGCAACGTGATCACTTCTTAATGAGATTGAGAACAAAGTAAAGCAGACTCGTTTCCCATCCTCTCACTGGAAGGCGTGCAAAACTATAAACTCTAAAGGATGTGATGACAAAAAAAAAAAAAAACTAAGTAAAAACACGATGCAAAAAGTTGAAAAAAAATAAAAATAAGTAAATAGTGTTTGGAAAATATTGTCGTCACCCTTTTTACGTGACCAGGTGTGTGGGCGGGGTAGAATATTCGAATGCCATTTGTGGTGAGATTGGGGGGTGGTTTGGCAATTTATTTTGCACAACACCCTTCCTTGGAGCTCTTGCTTCAGACCTATTGTGAGGCTCAAATCCCCATCAGGATAGGGTGGCCGATGGCCAGATTAAGCTTATAGCCCTGCTCAAACTGAAATTCAATAAAACAGGCGAAAATCAGTCCAATCCACGAGAAGGGGAAACGCTGCTGCATACCACTTGGGCCCTTAATCTTCTTTAGGTTTAATGGCGGTGTAAGCGCATTCGAGGAGCCACTTCTTTTCGCAGAGAGTTAAAAAAAAATGTTAGAGCGGAACAAAAAGCTCACTAAGGGGAAATCTATACACATTTTCACATTCGTTTATTGACCTATAATAATACGTAGTAAAATGGGCTGAATAGTAATAGTTAAATTTGACTTGAAATTTTAAAGACACACATAAAATCATCACTTATTATTATTATTATTATTATTATTATTATTATTTTTATTTTAAATAAATGTATTTAAAAAATAATTTTTTTTTTATTTAAATAAAAATGGGAGTCAATTATTTACTTAAAAAAATATTTAAACAAGTAGTAACCTTAAAACTATAAAGATAGAGTTGTCAAAAGGAGAGGAGCATGATAAACCCCGCCTGCCGAGCTGAAGATTGGATTATATGGCATCGGGAGGCGATGGTGGTGGTCCTCATCGTGGCTGCTTCATTATCACTTTATCGCCATCCGCGTGCGGGGGCGTCACGCGTTGAAATGTCAGCCATCGCGAGCGAACAAGAAGAATGACCCATCTCCAGGGCCAAAAATAAACATAGCCCGCAGTAGGGAAAAAAATAAAACCGTTGTTTGTGCTGCACCCTAAGATATCTCCATCCACCGCGTAGGATCATCAAAACCCCTCTAAAAAAAGACAGACAAAGCAGCCGTTGGCAAACTAATTGAGTGCTTCAACTACACAAAACAGTCAATAACAAACATTCCGACGGGATGCTTTATGATCTCATTAAAGTGAGGAGAGGATCAAGCGTGTTCCTCACCTTCTGCTCAATTTACAATCTTCAAAAAAGGTTGACCACGTGGAAAAAAGCGATGGAATTGGCCAGCAAGGAACAACACCGCACGATTAATTACTCTCTACGAACGACCAGTGTCCATTCATCCTTGTATCGATTTCACCACAACGTCAGGAAAAGAAGCTTTAAGAAAACGTTGTAGCACAAATTTTTTTAAAATAAAAATTAATTTAACAAAAATAAAACAAAAAATAAGAAATATTACAAATTTTTATTTAAAATTTATTTATTTATTTATTTATTTATTTATTTATTTATTTATTTAAATCAAATGGCGATTTTTGTTATTTCCATGTATTTTTACGGCGGAAGCGTGTTTTTGAGACTTATAGCATTATGTAAAATAAATTCTACAGCCGTTAAAAGCAATAACAAAAATAATTATTTTATTATAATGATGATGATATCATAATCTTATTCATTGAGTAACATGCGGCAAATAGGCTGAGACTATTATCTAGTAAAGAAGCTTAATTCCCCGCTTGCTAGGCATTCACAGCGGATTAGGAACGGATTAAAAAACACGAGAGCACAGCACGTGTGTTGCCGATAACGTCACACAGCACATGTCACACTCACACCAGTGTCTGATATGCTGCTGGAAAAAAAAAAAAATAACGGAAATGGAATTTTTAAAATTTTATTTTTAAACATCAAACTAGCTAATTTGCACATTAATTTTGTAACACGGGATTTTCACAGATAAACTGTTTCGCGGTTCTCTTCATCGACTCGTGTCATGAAGGTTAGTTGGTCTCACTCTTTCGCGTGGTCGACGCGCTAAGCTTTTGATGTTAATTACTTCTCTTGCCAGTCTTAGATTATTGACACAGGAATCATTAGAGGGATTAAGGAATCGCTTACGGTGATCAGCTTCGATCGGAACGTGACGGAGAGGCACATCTCCGAGCAAAGCGTGAAATGAGGAGTTTACACTGGTTAACAGGCAGGCGGCGTGCGCCCTAATTTTTATGTGCAAGGAATTCCAGTAATCCCAAATCCGGCAACCGAAATGACTTCTCCGATGAATTCATCAATCCTCATCTTTTTCATCCCCAACGCACCATCCGCGGTTCCCATCTTTTCATTTCCAATGCATCAAATACAACAAACTCGCGGTGCGTATTTGCCTGAGGGCCAATCAGGACGTATGTGGCGCCATCATTGATTTCTTCACGTTTATCCTATCACTCGACGAAAGAAACATCGACGCCTTCATTAGGCCTCTTGCGCTGCCTGCCACCTGATTTCTCTCTCCGCCTAAGCTTTTCCCCTTCCTTAATGCCTTTCAGTTTGAAGCTTCATTCCATCTCGGCCAGGCGCACGCACCTACAAATCTCACAACTCACACAGGACCACAATGGAAATTGATTGTAGCTTATACAGCACTGCGTGAATCTTAATTATGGACGCATCTATAATGCAGAAAGATAATAGGAATAACCCTTTTGCTTCCGTAACAAATTAAATCAATACTTTTAAATCAATTATTTTGGTTTTTATCTATTTTATAAACGACCCAGTTGACCTTGAGATTGTTTTGTTTTTATTTTGTTTTATTAAAATGGATTTTTATTTTTTATTATTTTATTTTTTATTATTTTCATTTTTTTTATTTTCATTTTTATTTTTATTTTTATTTTTATTTTTATTTTTTCTCATATGAATTTTAGACTGAGAAAACTTGGGTAGTGATGATTGAAGGATCAACTCACCAGAAAGAGATCGGTATGAGAGTGAGGAGCGAATCTGGTGAAATCCCTCTTGCTGCTTGCAAGCTGGGATCGGCCCATGTGAGGCAGGTGAAATTCTCTTCACGCGGTGGCGTCATCAATTTTGCACGCGCATTTCACTGTCTGGAGACGGACGCAGCGCCTATCATCAATTTTCGGCCAAAGCGAAGAGGAAAAACCCAATAAAATGATGTCTCGTTACAGCTTTACCTGAATTCAATTCTAAATATATTTTGATTTCACGGAAAAAATGGATCAAGGAAACTTTTTTGAATTTTTATATTTGAATTTTTTCTTAAAAGTATTTTTAAATGAAATTATTAAGTTTTTATTTTTTTTATTTTTATTTTTTTTATTTTTATTTTTTTTATTTTATTATTTAAAAAAAAAGCGTTATAAACAAATCGTTGCCAACGAAACTCTTTGCAAATCCAACATAACAGATTATTGGAAGAAGGATTACGGCAATGAATATTTACACAAAGCTTATTGCAAACTGTGTCGGGCTACTTTCGATTACAGAGAAAGTAAATTTTAATTTGATAGCTAAATCTGCGCAATTCAAACCACACGTCGTTCTTCAATGATTTCACTCATCATCGCATTACAGACCTCCTAGATGCCAATCATTTAATCAGCAGTAATTGGATCACATGTGATCCTGGCCACATGGGGGTATTTCATGATGGGTGTCATTTGCAGCTCGTGGGTGTTCCATTTCAAAAGTGGGGTTAAATTTCTTTTGAATTTCACAGATAATTGTTTGCACAAAAAATTGCAAAGTGTTGCGCAGTCTAAAAATATTGTTTTGGCAAAGCGAACTGGTTACAGTCATCGGCGGCTCGTGCTCATGTGGTAACATAATAAGTTTATTTGAATTGCGCAGAACCGCAGCGCTTTTTATACGGAATTTAACGGTATGTGTCATTGTTATAAACTCGGCGACATATTTTAAAAGTATATTTTTTACGTACAAATTTGTGCACACATAACGAAATAAGAAATTAGGTTAATTTTTAAATGTAAATATTTTTTTAAACTTTAAAGCTAAGATTATTTTTTTAAATTAAGAGTATTTTTCAACAGCAAATAATTCAACCATAGAAAAGAGAGGGTTGACCCAAACGGACAAAACACGCCTTCTCCACAGGGCAGCCATTAGCCACGTCTTGCCGCCCACATATGCCTAATGGGACGCAGAGCGTGGGATACTTTGGGGGATCTCAAATGACGAGTTTCTTGCATACTTAGAAAACAGATTACTCATTAACTCGCATCGTAAACGTTTTTTTTTTTCCTTTTTGAAAAACTTTTTTATTGCCTTAAAATGTACCATCCCATTTATAAATTTCCCCCATTGAAATAAACGTCTCAGTTTTCGTTAGCAATCTATAAACGTTTGCAATGACAAGAAGCCGTCCGCGCTTCAACCCACGCGGACAGTGGACCAAATTTCTACACACCCATTTGCTTGCCAACGGCCACCAGAGCCACCTACGTACTTGGCCGCAGGTGACGGAAATGGGTGATAGATTCAGCTCGGATCGCATTTCTCACGTGCGAAAACAAACTGTTTTTGGCACGAGCTGACAGACAAATAGACCCACGTGGCCACTTGGTCTTGTGTCAAGTCGGATTTTCGATAGAAACCCCGCTTTTTAATGATTGATCAATTAATCTTTTCTCACTCGAATGCGACCTTGTAAAACGCTCAATAAGAAAAGGTCGCATTAATAACGTCTTATAGCAATCAACATGTGGGAAAGATCTCATTTCTTCACGCAATTTTTCCACTAACCCTCTTTCGTTTCCGGTGCAAACCCTAAATCCCTCCCTTTTCCATCATAAATGAAAAAGTTTCTTCATTTTCTCAAGGGTATTACAATCATTTAACACCGTTCCTTAGAGGGTGGCCACGCCGTCGACAAGTCGGTTTTGGTCTTGCAACCCTCATCTGGGACCATGAAATTCAGTGGCCCTTATGAGCGTTTATGGTGCCGCGTTTTGTTTCCTACAAAGACTTTCTGTCTTCTTGCTATTGAGCAAAACAGTAAAAGCATTTTACTCGCAACCCTTGGCTAAACCCGGACAAAGATACCAATTCTAACTAGTCTTTTTTAAAGACCGAATTAAGTGTTCTCTTGACCAGGAAGACATGTGGCTACCATGCGCAGACGGTAATGGCCAATTTAATAGCATTTTGAAAGAAAAAAGTGTTTTTTCAAAAAAAAAATTGTTAAAATGCGAAAAATTAAAAGAATTATTTTGATTCAACGTGTTAATAAATAAACTTTAACAAATATGTTTACCAGTATATCGGTTGAAAAGAGTTTTATTTTTATTACATAAATTTTTTAATTTTTAAAAATTTTACAGCAGCTGCGACGTTGTTGCCAAACCAACACCAGCCAATCAGGAACAGTGACTCGTTTGTAGCAACGGCGCTTTCGCTTCCTCTGCGGTTCCCTACTGCTTCTAATTAGCTTAGTAAATATCAATTTACAACTCATTAATTTCTAACGTATGACAGAATGGAGAGCGACTACCTCTGTGTGTACCCAGTCATCAAGGGAAACGTGCTTTTCCCGACTCTAATTGCACGGAGAAACGCTCCATGGTCACATTCGGCACACACGTGTGGAAACTTCCACCAAATCTCCCATCCCAATACTTGAAATCCTTCTCGGAGTACCCGATCTCCACTCCGGATTCCTAAACCCACACGTTGTTATCAGTAACACCATCACAATTTTTTTTCTTCTTCTATTTTGAAAAAAAAAATTTCACACACACAAAAAAAAAAAATAGTTTAAATGTGTCGACAAAATTAAAAGCTTAATTGAACATAAAATAATAATAATCCAAAACTTAGTTGGTCATTCACTCGTTCCCAGCAGGGCTGCCCATCAGTTGTGGTGAAGAGGGTTTCTTTTTGGATAACATGATACGTCCTCGGAGAGGGCAATTTGTCAGTGATCGTGAGGGTGAACGCGAGGTTAATTACGAATGGCAAACGCCGGATGAAAAGAAAAAGAAAAATGATTTAATCATACGACTCGTATCGATTAATGCATACAGTTAATGAAAAGCACACAGAAAAACGATTACTTAATATTAAAAACGCCAGACACAACGCGTGATTTGACATTTGCGAAAAGTGTTTGTTCTAACCACAACGCATTTTGCCCCATTAAAAATATACAAATGACCGAGTGCCCATGGCTGGTTTTTGTGCAAACTTTTCTCTCGATAGGTTAGTGGTGGCAGGAAGCGACAATCTCCCCTCCCACACTATTTCCATGCCATCCCCCGACCCCCTGCCATCTCCATGTGCAGAAGCTGTTTCCCCGCCTGTAGCAATGACACAGCAGAGCGACTGCTGCCGACCCTTATCAGCTGAGGGTCAACAGCGCCCTCCTAACGGCCTGGCCAGATACTAATTAAAGCGACCCTAATTGCCTCTAATTTGGTCGCTCGGTCACCAGAGGGCACTTGGGAAATAGATCGCCTGCTCGCGCAGCGTTATGCATCAATCTTACATAATGGCGAGGGCAGGAAAGAACCGCCGGCGCCATTTTGAACATGCGCATTCCCTCGACAGTTTTTAACGATGCACGTGCACATGCTCTCGCCTCAATCTCATTCCTCTCTGCCCCGCCTCACCCCTTAAACATGAGAAATGCCTCGCAGGGATCGCTTGGAATTGAAAATGTCGGCTATTGCTTCCCGCACACACACTCGGCAGTATTGTTAATTGAGCATTCTACAGACTTGGAATTGGGTATTCAATTTGTATTTCCGTGTACAATGGTAAAATTCGTCGAGGTAATAGTCACTCGAAAGTGCCAAATCACTTTTATTGTGTGTTCTCTATACACAATGTGCAGTCATGCGGTTTCGGCCTGAACATCATCAGCTTTGCACATCTTCACTTGATCTGCCATTTAGGACTGATGGGCTTGAGCTTGTGGTGCATGATGGGAAATGTCAACAAACGTCTTTTCCTGTAGTGCCGTCCCGACACACTCACATTCCCGAGGGATTGGTGCCAACGAAAAGCTCACAAACTGGTGATACGAGAACGGCATGATGGGTGCCATGAATATTTTATTCGGTCATCCCAAGTGGAAGAAGATGGCGTCCTAAGGTCAGCAAACAACATCATCCAACAGACCAGATGATAGGACCCTCGCCTCTTCAATCCCCCTCCTCTTTTATCAGCCATCGAAGAGGCCACGGAGAAGCGCCCTTCGGGCAAAATTTGATAGGAGCGCGACAGACGGATGCAACCTGTCTTTAACGCAAAAAAAGATTATATAATTCTCGCAGGCTTTGATTTCAACAGATTGATATAGTGACAAATAAAACTGTCTGCTCGGCAAATGTAATTTCCGACTCAATTTGAGCATAATTTTTTTATCTGCTTTTGAGAAATCTTGGTGCGGATGCGTTGGCCTCGCCTTCATCCGACAAAGGCACCCGATCCTCTCAATGCCATCGACGAGATTGGCGGCGTGCAGAGCCCCTTTTAAATGCTTCAATGCAATTCACTCATGCTTCCAATTTGCTGAGGGACAAGGCGGCACACGCTTCAGGATGGGTCGAGCTTCCAACGGAATCATTTCACACGCTTGCCAACGCGTGCAAACTGCAATGCAACCAAGCCTGAACTTCAGTAATGAAACCCGTGGCCACAGAAAACACACACGCTCCATCCATTCTTGCTTCTAGCTTCTAGCCCAAGACCGTTTTCTCAGATAAAACCGAGGGAGGGTTTAAAACGGCTTAGAGTTTACTTTTTTTTATTGTCATCGGTTCAAGAAATAAAAACTTTTTTTTTAACTCGAATTTGAAAATAAAAAAATAATTCAGATTGAAAGCAAAATCGTTAAACATTTAAAACTAACTACTCAACGTACCATAATTAGCAAACAAAAGAGCATTAGCGTCTCTATTGACTTTTCCATTTAAAGTAACATCATTTTTCATTAGCAGCAGACGTTTATTCAAACAATCGTAGAACGATGTGAAAAAAATCAATCAAAATTTTTTTTTCTTTCTTTAAAAAAAAAAGGGGGGAAATATTTTTTTCTTTTCGTTTCTTCATCCGACTTGAACTTTTCTTGGTTCCCGCGCCATCTTTCGGCCCCGAGACATCTTTCCCTGGCCGCCTATCACAGCTATCGGCGATAGAGAAAGTAGGGCTGAGAATCCCTACGGAGGCATAAGGCGCACGCGGCTACAGGGGGCCACTTTAGATAAGACTGGCCAACTGAAATCTTACAAGTACGTGCTACCTGGCCCCTGACATTAGTGGTAAACGCCCAGTGCATCCGTGCACGCATAAAAGATGCACCGAGCTCAAGTTCATCAAAGGCGCGGTCATGCCTGATAAAATGTTGTTTATGTGCAAAAGATGCGATCGAACTTATTTTAGCAACGCCCTGTGGCAGAATGTAGTCGAGCCAAACGTATCGTGGAATAAAATGTGGGTAGTTGTTAATTAGAAAAGAGAAAAACTGCGTTCAGGTGAAAAGGAGGGAATGGAACGAAAACCCCGCTTGAGATTCAGCTTTGCTGCAATGTGCACACATTTTGGACGTTGATGCGACAATCTTACGAGGCACTGGAGACTCATTTGAGTGTCAAGAGCGAAGAATATTTCCTAAAAGGAGACGAGAGAGGTCAAAAATCTTTTTTTGGGTTAGAGCAAAATATGCAATTCAAATATGAGACCGAGATAACGCGAATTTATTCGATAAAAAAAGGGGGAAAAAAGGATATAAAAAAAAAAGAGAAAAATTTATATCATAAATGCATTTATCTGAAAAAGATTATTATTATTAATGTTTTTTTTTTTTTCTTCTTTTAAATATTTGCATAATTTTTATTGCAATTCAAACATTCACTAAACAAATAAAATAAAATCAATATCTTGTTTTTATATTTTTTATCAGTTCAATTGATTCACAAAAAAAAAAAAAATTCAGAAAAACAGGAAAAATAATAAAAATAAATTCTCTTTCAATCTGGAAGAAGAAAAATTGGTCTCATAATATTTCCATCGTCTAGTGTATCACTTTAAAATTGAAGAGATTTCCATCTCTTGCCACGATTTAGGGAAATTACCTTCGCATTAAGGAACACGCCGAAGGGCTGGCAGCAATGGAGGCAAAAAATGTTTTTTTTTTTCTCTTCTTTTCTTATTTTTTACGAGTTCGATCGAATGACGAGTGAGGCAATGCCATGTGCAAAGTAATTCCCATAAAATGTCAGTCGCGTGCGCTATATAGGTGACGTCTTTTAATAATAACTCCCATCACATCACACCATAAGACAAGCTGAGATGCAACACATACAAATTGGCAAAATAACAAATCGTTTTTAGCTCAAATCGTAATTGGTTTCGAATGAAGAGAGTAAAAATTCTCTTCTTAATTTTTCAGCTCCCATTCTCTCGTTAATAAATGGATTTTATCGATAATGGTGGCAGATAAAAAAAGCAATCATGGCGTGAAAAATTTTTCCCTCTCTTCTTAGCGCCCCTCTGGTCTTCTACGTCCCTCTTTTAGATAAGTCGCCAGTATATTGGGGAATGAATGCTGAGTGTGGGACCTTTTATTGGCGCGTGCACCAAAGCGGATTGCCCATCTCGTGCATTGCTGATGTTCCTACAACTGGAAATAGGAAGGGTGTGGTCAGCTCTTCATGCGCTAGAGGCCATCGCCCATCATATCATTCTACTCTGCATCCGCACGTGGATCGAAAGCTGGGAAATCCTCGTTGAAAGTCGCCTCGATCGTATCTTGAGGATGCGCGTTTGCTAGAAACGCGAAAATCGACTTTGCTCCGGGAAACGGCAAAATAAATAGCTTTCAATTACAACAAAACATGTATGATTTATACGCGCTCATTTATTTACTTATTTATTTTTAATGCAATTGATGCACACATTTTGATTATAATTACTAAATTACCAATTATCAAAAATTCTTTTAACAATTGATGGCGACGTCGTCCCCCCAGCTAGGAAACATTTAATTTCAAATCTTTATTAGAAAAAAATATAATCAACACTCATAATAATAATAATAAAAAGAGTCTCAAAGGAGTTGATCGTTTGCTTTGGAATGAAATCCATTTTTTCTCGTGATGTCACATTGGTGGCTGACTTCTCTATAAGGTGGAGAGGGAGACTCTGTTTCCCCTATTGTTCCCCCCTCGAGATTTAGCGGATGCCGTGTGGACGGCGGGTCAAAAGAGATGGCAGCGCAATTTTCCTCATTATCTTGAGCAAATATTTTTCCACCCATCGCCTGCTCTCAGCTTCAATCGGTGCCGAGTCATCGAACAGATTGTAGCCACAGACTCGCTCTCTTTACAGCGACAAACAGCCAGCGCCTCACGTTGTGCTAACTTGCCCAGGAGATTTTTACGTTTGTGGCTTCAAAAACGGGCTTGTGTCGGTCGATGATGAGAGGTCACTCAGTGGGCATAACCATCACCAACCGACTTACACTTGGCAAAACTTGTGCGTTATATCGAGGGTGGTTTAAAAGTTCTTTCGCTCGAGGGGGCAGCAATCACCGAAGGGACATGGCGACGCTTTTGCGACATTGTCTCGCGTGACCGGAGGAACGCTCGAGGCGACAACCGCATCCTAATGGCGGCCAAGTCCATGATGAACGACTTCAATCCGATGACGACCCCTATCCTTCGCTACAGTGAGAGCGTGTCGTGAGAATTTTTTCTCATCCGGGGTCTTGCTGATGATGACGAGATATTGATCGCTTTCTACTTTTCTACCTGTTCAACATCAACGACTCTGGCAACTAATAATTTCTTCATCTTTTTTCTTTTATGCTTATTCCGCTACGTCTGTTTCCGAAATGGGAAGTTTTGATTTCTCTGTAATGTGTATGGCCGGAAAGAAAACGTATAAAATAACTGTTTGGGTATGTTTGTAGTGTCTATACTTACCCTCGCACGATGTGCATGTTTCGAATAATGTTGGAAATTAATTATAGTAGATTAATATTCACGTTTAAAAAAAAAAAAATTTGTTTGTCTTAGTGTATCAATTATAGAGTAATTTCCGTTTCTTAGAAAAATCAATTGCATTTGTTGATTCAAATCAACATCAACGGTACTTTTTTCTCTCTTTTTAATTCGATGTGACGCTGGTTTCAATTAAAGAAAATGGTTTCAGTAACAAGAGGTCTATTACACGCTTCGACTGAACGCACCTTTTCCTCAGTTCTGCTTCACAGGTGATACAACTTTACCAATCTCAGCACGCTTCAATCCTTTCATTACCCCAAATTAACATCCAATTTTTTCATCAATATTTTAGTGTGTATATTATCTGAATCCTCTTAAAGAATCAAATCTATTAAAAGTTTTATTAAAATTGATTTTTATATATATGTAATCACATTTCTTTTATGCGTTAAACTTCTCGTCCAAACTTTCAACTTTTAAATTCTGTTTTTCTTTTCAAACCATGTGGACTAACACGACCGAAGGGGTGGAACAAGGAAAACCTTGAACACGTTGGCGATCGTGTAATTTGAGCGGTCAATTGTTTCTAAATGCCCTGGGTTCAGGTGGCGGAACGCAGGCTGGTCGCATGAAACTGGACTTAAAGACACAATTGAGCGTATAGCGCTTAGGACAGAGCGGTCTTTAGCGTCTTAACGGGTGCAGCTGCCCAACTCACTCGCAGTCGCAGCCTCCTTCTCTGAGACGACATAAGAGACACACTTATCGGTGTGGAATTGCCCTGATTTAACCAACTGGATCCTTTTTCTTTCTCCTTGACAAGAAACACTTTTTTTTATTCCCCTCCCCTCCCCACCCCACCCTCTCTCACTCTCTTTCTCTTACCCCAAAAGAAAAAAAAAGTTTCAACAAACCAACAAGAAAATTGGTATTTATTAAAAACTTTATTTTAAAGTTTATTACATTTATTTAAAATTAAAGTTATGTGGAAGTCTTACACGATTGGATAAATGTTTAAATATATTTTAAATGGAATTTCATTTATGCAATGGCACTTTTAGCTATTTTACGCATCGCAAGTTCCTCGTTATAAGGTTTCCGCAACCTCGGTTTTAAAAGTTTGAACATTGCACGTGGCTCGATTGTCGACTAAATTATAGGCTGGAATCTTAAGTGGAATTCAAGTCTAATTGAATCGTAAAACACACGCATTAAGTCCATCGTAATGAGATCCACCAAACATGCACGTTAATTCCAACTGATTAAGACGCCACGCGTTGTTTCAGCAATTTGATGACTTAAGATTTTATGCCGATAGTCCGATACACAGCAATTAAGTGCGCTAAACAAATAACTAATACCGTAGCAATCCGAGAAGTTCAGGCTTCTAAAAAATATTTACCTCGTGTAAAACGTATATGCGTAAAAAATTCAATTGTCGATCAAGAAAAAGCGACGAGGGGTGCGTGCGAAAAATACCACCTGCTTGAGTGCAGTGGTGGTGAGCGCATGGCGTCGCTGCTGTTACTGCTAATGGGCCAATATACGAAATTTCATTGACAACTGTGGCTGGGAAAAAAACTTTCGAATGCGACGCTCCAGAAAATGATATACTTGCTAAAACAACCGCATCCTATATCGGTATCGCTCTCTGGAGAGTGCAGACGTACGCGATGGCCAGCCAACTGACGCACGAGCACATTTCCGTATCCGAATTAGATGTGCGCGCCAATCACACCAACTACATATTCTGGCTCTCTCTCTCTCTCTCTCCTATCTGCCAGGGATCAACGACAAACTGAGACTTTTCTTTTAATTAATTTACTACAAAATGAGTGTTGACCATTTGAATCGTTCCTCATGTATCACGCAGCGCCCCTACTGGTTATGCGTTTTATTCAACGATGTGGAGCAATTTGTAACTTGTAACGATACAAAATGGCCATTAACATCCCTCTATGACCTAGCACCATATTTTCACTCGACTCGCGTGCTATCAGAAAGACGTTTGTGTTGTGGGTGCACGGGGCAAGGGAGAAATGAATTCGGCGGCGTCCCTCGATTGCTTTATCTGCTACTGCGAGGTCTGCCGATAAACGGGAGGTAAAATTTATAGAGGCGAGCGGCCGCCATAAAACACGTGGGCGCGAGTTGCTGCTCGGGGAGCATGCTGTGCGGCCCGACACACGTTCTTAATGTTTCGTATTATTATCAGCTATCAGCTGGCGTTGCCTGGGGTCTCACTGGTGCTGATACGTTTATCGACGAAACGAAGCAACGCTCTTGCTTTGCCAACTCCACTGCGTTCACACTGCACACACCCACACTCTGCCGGCGGTCAGTGCACAAGTGCTAGACCTTTCGCCCCTTATTGTAATTGGAATGCATGTCCTTCTGGCCATTTACGCATCGGCCACAGGGTTGGAACTTGAGCACTTTTGGGTCATTTAAAGTTTTGGTGCAGCAATTCTCAGACGATTTCACCATGAGTTGAGTTTTTTTTTTTTTTTTTTTTTTTTTTTTATATTTTTTTTTTATTAAATCGATTTCTGTTAATTGGATGTTGAAAATTGGGTTATTTAAGGCAATTGGCGAATTAAAAGACTATTCCATTTGAAAAATACTTTATTCAATCGATCAGATCGATGCGAAGCTTCTGTGATTGGTGGCATATTGTTGAGAAAAACCCAGCTCGAAATTGGTAGCCGGGACCAAAGACGAGAAGAAAAGTCAACTCTGGTGGGATTCATTTGTACTTTATTGATGGAAGAAGATGGGAAAAGAGAATCAAGATGGCGACGGGGCCAAAGAGAAAGTGGGGATAAAGGGGATGAGGTGAGGAGGGGTGTCGAGCCCGCACCGATTGGTTGTCGGGTGCGTGCGGCGTGATAAAGATGTGTGGATGGAGGGATGGAGAGGACCCACGAGGCCGTCCGACAATGGCGGACCTCGTTTAATTGGGTAAATATTGGGCGAGACTCGCGACCTCGGCGCCAAGCGGCGCTTTTTAATCGGATTGGGGCGCCACTGGAAAATTGAAGCGCGTTTTCAAAAGCCGAACAACGGCGCGCGCGCAGGTTATCGCGAGCAACGCAGAATCGCTTGTGCACTCGTTAAAGCGTAGAGTTTGTCACGTGAGAAAAAATAGAGAGCGGGGGTGGGTGAGTTTGCAGTGGGTTTGGTAAGCGAAGAGCTGTTCAAAACCTTTGTATACACACAGACAGACGAGTGCGTGTGTCTGATACTCAATTCCCCCTTATAACAAACATTCTTTTGTCCCTATCATTCTTACATATAAATACGTTAACGTTGCAATTCCCTATTTTATGCACGTGCGTACTTTGATAAATATAAATTAAATTTTTGTGGTGAATTTCTGTTTAAAAATTTTTATTTTTTTAATTTTTTTTACCTTATGACACCGTATTAAAGCTGTCCCTTTGGATTCGCTAATTTTTTAAATTACGTTACATATTTTAGTTATTTATTAAAAAAAAAATAGATTTTTGGAACCCCCAACAGTGCTAAAAACTTTGAAGAACGATTTCTCAAAATAATTCTTCTTGGTAAATTTCCATTTTTCCAGATGCCAAGGCAACGTTCGTGACGTATCTTATTTGTTCTCAAATTAAATTATTATTCCCATGAATCACAGTAAATTGCGCGCTAATGCCACGCACGTAAGAAAAGAGCGCAAGGCGAAGTTTGCGCGTGCGCGCATCGGGATGAGACTAGAGGGAATTTCAAAATAATAAAAACTCGTGCCTAATACTAGTTGGACTTTAATTATAATTAAAAAAAGTAAAACCAAGTGGGAAATGAAAATGCAGTTAATAAAAGATCGCTATCTGTGATAAGTGACTAATTTTTTCACATCTTTTGTTTTTCGAAACTGAAATGACATCATCCACTATTTAATTCCCATAGGTAAAAACCTACCTAGATTCTCTTTTGTTTTGTCAAAATCAACGGTAATAAGCTGTAGATTAGTCAACTCATCATGACATATTTATCTCAAATTTAACACCCTGCACACGCGTTAATAACGGTGCAGAAATTAATGAGCCAACAGATAAGCTGGAGACAGGACGAATCGCTTATGCAAATTTCATTCAACTAAATGTAATAATCCAAAATTAAAATTCACTTGGACAATAGCCAACTGTACATTGAATTAACCGCTTGGGACAAAAACGCTGTCTATTATATATTTTTTTTAAAAGCAAACCAAAATGAGTTTTCATAAGTAAAAAGCTTTGAAATAAGACTTTAAAATGAACATTTATATTTATTCATAAATGGTGCATTTAAAAGCAAATGTAGCTTTTAATCGAATATAAAATCGTCAAAAAGATTTAATTGTTCACGCACCTGGAAATATCATCAAATTACAAGAATAATGATTTATTATGTGATTTATGATGGAGAATGTTGGAAATATGTTTTTAATACAACATACGCTATATAGAGATGTGTTATGTAACTTGAATGCAGAAAAAGTTGAGGTGCTTAATGAGCAATTTCAGCTTATCCTTTTCAGCCAGCTGTTAGTGTTCGCAAAGTTTTATGGCAGCTAATTAGCTTGCCACTGGGTGCATTCTTATCGTTTTTTTTATACTTCCTGACTAGGCGAGCCAATGAGCTGAGACGAGCTAAGAAAGATGAGGAGTTATGCGTTCGGAGCTTGCGTCAAACGACTTTCCAACCATGTTGGCCCGCCTCAAACGGGGCAACGTTTGTCTTCTTGACACATGCACTCATCGGCAACACTGCACAACGCATTCCAAATAAACTACGCGAACATAACTTAATTTAAAAATCCGCCAGAAAAAAAAAAATCTAGCAAAAGAAACACGCGCAAAAAAAATATTTAAAAAAAAGTACTTACTTTGTGTAAACTTATTTTCAAAGCAATAAAAATACAATAAAATAAAAATCGAGAATATTTGCATCTGGAAAACACATGATTCTATTTTCTTCTCTTGGAAACACATCTCAACCAATAGCAGGGTCCGCGAACTGCGGGCAGGGACAAGGAAATGCAAAGGCGCTGATTAGCCGGCGTTCACCAAGAAGTCCAATTAGTGCTTCGTTTACTGCGATCAATCTTTGGGTAGTGTGTTCAGATAATTACTCCGATAAGGGGCCCTCGGCCGGCGAAGCCGCCTCGGCTGATGAGCTACGGCCTCGACTATTGTCAAGAGAGGCATCGCCGAGAAGAGGGGAACGCGCATTCGGAACGCACGTCAAGACCCATCGAGACGATAGCCATGTGGTTTACTATTCTTTATTACGACACCCCAGGTTAAGAGTAAATAACATCTAAGGCTGACGTTCATCTGTGGCGCATGCGCACTTTTAACTCTTTTACTGCTTCAGGGGATGGAACAAAGACGCGGACATTTGCAAAAGACGTTCATTTTGGCCGCGAAGACACCCAACTGACCACTTAAAAGCACGAACGCCTCAATCATCCCTATTTTAAGTGTCACCGTGCTATCTTGTGCGAACTGTTAATTGTTCCATATAAAACTTGCGAAATTTCGAAAACTTTTTTTATTTCCTCGTTATGAGTATGAATGCTGGCGATAGCGAAAACAAGCTCGGTAAAGAAACTTCTTTGTGTTGACTAATTAGTCGCCTTTTACTGCCAATGTTTTTATACGTTTGCCAAGGTCTCGCCTAATTTCAGACCTTTAGATCTCAAGCCAATTATTTTCACGTTTAATTTGGTTTGCCTCTGAACGTGAGCCGCTTATTCCTTGCCGCACTTCCGGCAATCGTCCAACTCACAAATGAACCAGAAAAACCACCGTTCGTTTCTTTCCCATTAACATGATGGACGAGGAGAGACGACAACCCAGATGAGTGGCTAAGGTGACTACATGTCATCGTGACAAACTATAATTAGCTGTATGTACCAAGTATCAAAATTAACTAGACGTCAACTGTCACTTTTTGACAATTACTAAACACCACTTGCCAGCTTGGGGATATGAATAAGCGTTAACAAATTTTAAAATAGATTAAAAACTGCTCGCAAATTAATGGGAGAAAAAAAAATGATTGTTCAAAAGAAAGGACGATTAAAAATATATTATTAATTTTTATTTCAGTACAAATTGTATGTACAACACAAACATTTAACTAATTTAATTCTGCTTATGATTGTGGTGGGTATTGTTTTTCGATTTCCGCCATCTTTTCACAAGGTTCTTTTAGAGGTGGAAGAACACCTTCTTGACAACTGTTTCTTTCAACGAACGAAACTTCTGTTTTGCATAATTTTATCAACTCTTGAACATCGGGTGGTGGATATTGCTCGTCAAAATCATCTTTTGGTGTTATTCCAGCCTGCTCGCCTAAATACAGCATTTCCTCTGAAATATTTTACAATTGTTAGTAAATTACGGTTGATTTGTATTTGTCAAGATGGTTGCAAACCTCTGGTCTCGAATTGCTTTATAATAAGCTTCTTTGCTTTTCGGTATTTATTTTGTTCCGCCTCAACTTCTCGAATTATTGCTTCACGTTTTGCTAATTGTTCATGTCTTTCCTGTGCCCACATAACTCCGAGAATTAAAGCAGTGTAGCGATAAAACTAATAAATGGTTTGTTTTTTATATTACTTGATATTTTTTGTATTTAATTACTAATTTCCTCAATTACCTTGATTGTACCTTTTACCTTGAGTGGTGGTGGAAGACTTGCCATGTTTTGAGTGATTAACCGTGGAATTATATTCCGTTCTCAAATGGAAAACATTCGAAATCGCTGCCGCCTTGTGACTTAATACAAAATTCAGTTTCATTCTAGTAGAAATATAAGCCTTATTATTCTTTTCTCTGGTACAATTTTTTTTTTTTTTTTGTAATTGCAAATTGTTTTCAAACATTTTAAAGTTTTTTTGGTTGTGTTTTCGAACGAGGAACCCGGGAATTGTAACTCTTAGTTCGTGATATAGATGGCGCTACCGTTTTGCTACTCGTTCGTATGCTGTAAGCAGTCAACCAAAGTCATGTTTCCGTACTTTAAAATTGATCTTTTAGATTCGTTTTTTTCCCTTTTAAATTTAGTTCAGAAACTTGTGTTATATTAATGGACAGAGCCAAAATTAAAATATAACAGAAGATTCTAAACTAAATGTAGGATTTCTTCGCAATGAATTTTAAAATCTGAAATTGTGACAAATACAATGTCAAAAGGCTTTTTACCTACCATCAGGTGGCGCGCATTGCGCATGCGCGGTATTAACGTTGGTAGGCAAAAGCGTTGACTACAATAACAATAACATGATATTTGCGTGTTATAGATAAAAAAAAGTGTTATTAACTGATGCAAATTTCTTTTTTTTAGTAATTTTTTAGTAAAATACATATAAATCTTCGAATTTGCATTTTTGTATAATAGTATTTTATTTAAAATAAAAAGAAAAACACAACAAATGTTGATAAAAATATAGAAAATGGTGATAAATAAATGGAAAATGATAATTAAAAATAAGAAATGATGAAATACAAATTGAAATGAAGAAAAAATAAACAGAGATATATGAAATATCAATATAAATCATGAAAAATAAGCAGAAACAGATGAAATATCAAAATAAATCATGGAAAATAAACAGAAATGGTTGAAATATCAACAAAAATCATGGAAAATAAATTGAAAATAAATTGAAAACAATAAAATATCCATGTAAATAAATTGAAAACATGAAAAATAATCGCTATGGATTAAATAGAATGTGTACCGTGTGTAACAATCGTACAATACAAATTGCAAACGTGACGTTGCACACAGTACACATTTTATAGCGATTATTTTTCATGTTTTCAATTTATTTCTTATGATTTACATGGATATTTCATTGTTTTCAATTTATTTTAAAATCATGAAAAATAAATTGAAAATAAATTGAAAACAATAAAATATCCATGTAAATCATGAGAAATAAATTGAAAACTATGAAAAATAATCGCTATAAAATGTGTACTGTGTGCAACGTACGATTGTTACACACGGTACACATTCTATTTAATCCATAGCGACGTTGTTGCAGCAATGACGTTAATGCAACGTTTTTGCAGCAATGACATTAACTTAGTGTAGCATACAAGTGTGGGCATATAGTGTGCGTTGCATGCACCAAGAGCTGTAGAGGTAGATGTGGAGCTGAAATGCCACATTTGTCGTTTTGTCATTGGAGATATAACTTACCTAACAAGATTATTCATATAACAGACCCATACATAAATAAATAAACACCAAACTACTTAATTGAAACAATAAAATTTTATTACAATTTCTAAAATGCACAAATAACACCAACAATTTTTTTCTGCGGATTTGGGACCGTCCTTTTTTTTTTTTTTTTTTAGTTAATTTAATTCATTTTATTTCATTTAATTTTATTCAATTTAATTATCTGCGGATTTGGGACTGCGAATTTGGGACCCTGCGAATTTGGGACCTTGCGGTTTGGGACCGGCAGATTTAAGACCCGCGGATTTAGGACCTGCGGATTTGGACACAGCCCATTTTTATCATCATTTGTTGGTTTTTTTTCTTTTTTTAAATAAAATATTATTATACAAGAGTGCAAATTCAAAGATTTATATGTATTTTACCAGAAACTTACTAAAAACGAAATTTGCATTAGTTAATAACACTTTTTCGATTTAAAACACGCAAATATCATGTTATTGTTAGTGTAGACAAGCGCTTTTGCCTACCACTGCCGATACCGCGCATGCGCGATGCGCGCTACCTGGTGGTAGGTAAAAAACCTTCTTTTAATTCCCAGGGTTCCCATTAAGTTGAACATGCTGAATTCAAATTTCATACCAATTTGATGAAAAATATTGATGTTAATAAATGTTTTATTTCTTGAAATTTTTGCCCTTTTCAGGTTAAAACTAGCCAGTTTACTCGTGCTTAGTTTGAATTGAAATTTTGAATTTTTTGGCCACATTGCATTATTCGAATGTGGTCAGGCCCGGCCAGTAGAAGGGATTTTTGGCCCAAGGTAGAGAGACATCTCTACCTTGATTTTGGCCGTAGTTTAAGTCTGACTGTGGCCGCTAGATGGCAGGTGTGATTAGATGAAGTACTGCGTCAAGTGACGTTTCAAAGATGGCTGAAGTGAAGAAGCCGCCAGCTGATAATAGATAAATTTAATTTTTATCTCTAGTTAAACTCCTAGAATGGCGGCGTTAGACAAATTATTCAAAGCTTTCGAGGCTTTGAAAGTATTTCAGCCTCATAAACAATTGGAAGAGATTACGGTCAAGTAAGTACAACATTAATTGCGATCACCCGCTGCATTGCCTACATAATAACAGGACAATTGAAAATTGATTATCAAATTATTTAAGCGCAGCCTTGCAACTAAAACAATTTTTTTTACTTTTCTAGAAAAAGAGAACAACCACTTACATCGAAAGAAAAAATCTTGCACTGCACTACGATCGCCGACGCCATCTCATCGCCTAGTTTACGATTGGTTCAAGATTTCCCGAAATTTTTAGGAATAGCTATGGAAACATTCCTCTTATGTTGTGATGACACTGATGCCGATGTGCGAATGGTAGCGGACGAGTGTTTAAATAGAACGATCAAAGTAATAGTTAATAGCAAACCACAATAAAATTAAATATAAATAAATAATTTTATAATTTATTTGTTGTTAGAACCTTATGGAAACGAATTTGGGCCGACTTCAAGTGGAATTATACAAAGAAATTAAAAAGAATGGCGCTCCAAGAATGCTTAGAGCAGCTGTGTGGAGGTTTGCAGATTTATGTCATTTGATCAGGCCCCAAAAATGCAGGTGAATGTTTTTCGATAGTGGAAAATAAAGCAGATTCACGTGATTACATTTTACGTTACTTTCAGGCCGTATGTTATGACTTTGATACCATGCATCACCCAAATGACACGTCGAGGTGAAGAATCGATTCAAGAAACTTTGGCATCTGCTATGCAAAAAATGTGTCCGGTTTTTGGAAAGTTTGCTAACGACAGTGAAATTAAGGTACAAAAAATTATTATGGTTAAACTGATTTTGTTGCTATAATTTTTTATTTTTTTGTGTTGTTTCAGTTATTGCTGAAATCATTTTTGAACAATCTGAAATCGACATCATCCGTTTTTCGCCGCACCGCTGCTATTTCTTTAACAGTTGTATGTCAACATTCTCGGAAACCGAATTTATTTTTCAGTTGGCTTTTGGGCGCATTGCTTGGTATTTTTTTCTTTTCTGTTCATTGTTATTAAACATTTAATTTATAATATTTATTTTTTTAGAAATGCTTATTCCAGTCACACCCGATAAACACATTCCCACACTTTTGGGTGCACTTTCCTGTCTGCGTCATATAATTCCACACCTTAACGAAGATCAACAAGAAAATTTAACTTTAAAAGGCAGTTTTGGTGTTCGACATCGGCAACCTCAAGTTCACTATGGTTTAGATCAACTCATCCAAGTGCGCTGATTATATTACTACATAAAAATTACCAAATTATATTAATTGTATTCTTTCTGTAGGTGTACGAATTGCTTCTTCATTACACTCAACATCCGGATCATAACGTTGTAACCACATCGTTAGAAGCATTGCAGCAACTTTTGCTCGCATCACCACCTTTGTTGGTCCCATCACTTTTATCATCGAAGGGTATTTCTCGAACACGAATTTTTGCATCAGACATTCTCGAATTGGGGCAATTTCAAGCTGGTGGTAGGAATAGATTTGTATTTAAAAAGTGTACAAATAATTTCTAAAAAAAATGAATTATTTTAGCTGAAATTGGTTCACTGGTTTCATTGGCTGGAGATGAGTCTGGGATTGAGGATGATTTGTGCAGTACTTCGGACGTGAATCAGCCGGCACGAGAAAGTATTACTTTCATCACTAACGATTTACGATTTTATTACCGCTTTTCTTACGTATGTAGGTTTAACTTCGTTGGACAGTTTAGGCGGCGATTCAGAAAGTGTGCTGGGTTCTGAAGTGCAGCCTTCTGAAGACGATACAATGGGATTCGAGGAAGCCAGCTGTTCATCAGTCGCGGACGATGACAAATCGGAATATTCCAATGTGAAAATAGGTCAACTTAAGGATTCCGTACTGTTACGCGCTCCGGTTTTAGGCACGCTTACCCGAAGTCCGAAATTAAAACACCGACTATCCAAAACTTCAAATAATGACCCGTTGAACTGTGAAAATAATGATGTATTTACATGGGATCCAGGGACAACAAATTCTCCACAAATAGTTGACTCTGCGTTTGGAATTGGTGATATTGGTCTATTCACTGATCCGGCTTGCCCTTTAGTGTATTGTTCGCGGCTTCTTTGCTCGTCATTTTTATTGACCGGCTCTTCGGGCGTGCTTATGCCGGACAAGAATGTCCGAGTGAGCGTCAAAGCCCTCGCTTTAGGATGTTTGTCAGCGTCGATTGGACTTGAACCCACAATATTTTTTATTTATTTGTTTAAAGATAACGAAAGAGGTATTTTTGTACATTACGGCAATGAATGATATTAATTTTTTGTGTAAAAATTACTTTTAGAAGATGGGCAACGTATTCAAGACGTCTTAAATTTTATTCATCATTCTGATCCCCAAATGCGGGGAAGTGCTGCTTATTTGATTGGTAGTTTGCTCAAAGCTTCCCTTCGTATATCTTTGGGGAAGTTTGATTCTTTAATTAAATTCGCCGGTGCAAATTCATCAACAGGTAAATATATTTTCACGTGAATTATTAAACTGTGTTTTAATTTTAATTTTTTTCAATTGACAGTTACGTTTCAACAACTGATTGATGGTTTTCTCGTGATATTGAAAAATGACTCGTCCGTTGCATGTCGAACTGCTCTCGGAGCTCTTAAACTATGTCTATCGAGTGTTTTGAGCTCTGAAGATGGGTCTCAAGGAATGCGCATAATGAATTCGTTATTACAATTAACCAAACATCCGTATTGGTTAGTGAAAGTGGAACTGTTAGAATTGTTGGCCACTGTTTCTTTCAAAGTGATTGCATATCTTGAAATGTCTGAAGGGTCCAGAATTTCACGCTATCAGGAAAACATGTTTACCCAAATTTTGTTTCCATTACTTGGTGATGACGACAATAGAGTTAGACAAGCAGCTGCTTCGGCATTAGTCAAAATGATTCCAAACATATTTTATCCTGCTGATCATCCGCAACATGATCCTGTAATTGCTTTAGCCAAAGAGAAAACCGACGCATTTTTGGAACCTATTGTTTACGACGATTCCAATCATATGCGGCCGGTAGTAAACAGTCTTGTTCGCCCATTTGATACAATTCGCGTAAAATTTGTAGCAAATAATTCAACGGAAATGGCTTTGTCGCGAATAGTCGATTCTCTCGTGAAACGTTTGAAATCTTCAACATCCAAGTTCACGATGGTATTATTATTATATTGTAATTTTTAAAATTTTTATAATCGTATTTTGACTTGTCATTATTTATAGTTCGGATGCTGTCATGCATTATGCCTGCTGTCCGACGAGTATTCAGTGATACTTTATTCGTACGCATGGATGTGTGGATTAAGCAGTGTTCATAAACAAGTGAAACCTCCATCATTGAGGCGCGAAATGTCGTTTGGGTAAGAACAATTTGCTGACAAGTTTTAAAATTACTAATGAAATATTCGTTTAGAAATTCCTTCGAGGGTGATAGTTTTGTTGGAGGTATCGGAATAGTCAATTTTATTATTTCACTCGTTACTGACACGAGTGTTTCGATGGATTTAAATTCGCATCAAAATGCATTACAGTTGGTTGGAAATTTATTTGCAGGTATGAGATTAAATGTCAACAAACTTGTAGTTATTAATTTCGTTTTATCGTTTGTTTTTTGAATAGGCAATGCATTTAAGACCTTCCAATCGCATCCGGTTTCTGAAAACGAAAATGTTGAACGCTGGGGTATTTTTGGGGATAAGCAGATAGCGGTGATAGCAGATCGCCTTTTTACCCACCTTATGAGGTAATACTAAAACAGGATTTAAAAATAATTACTAAAATGATTTTATATTTTGTAAGACTTCTTAATATGATGTCTCATGCAATTGAAGACCAGTCACCAACTCCGCCTCCTTCCAAAACAACCCTCCCCTCGCTTCCTAGTCCGTCTTACATTAGTCCCATTAAAAGGAAGAATAAATCGAAAGACGATGCTAATGCGTCTACATCTACAAAATCAATTTCAAAGCAGGCATCGGGGGACAAAGACGAGAAGGGCGAAAAGGAGCGGACAATCATCAAACCTGCATCCGCGTCGATTGGATTGGGAGCTTTTCATGGTCTTCCGCATTATCTGCGAATGTTTGAAGTTTTAAAGTCGTCTTACTCGAATTACAAGTTGACTTTAGACATGCAAGGAAGTGAACGTTTTTCAGCGCTTTTACGTACCTGCTTAGATGTGATGTCGCAGCTTTTGGAAATTTCGACAATGACTGAGGTTGGCGAGCATGCTGAAGAGATACTTAGTTATCTTAAAAGCACAATTACGATGGAAGCTATGGCTACTTTAAGATGTGTTCAACAGGTATTTTATTCATTGCAATGAAACTTATTTATTTCAATTTATTTATTCTTTAAGCTGCTGAAAGCTTTATTTGGGATAAATTTGGTTAATGCTTGGGAAGGACCACCGCAAACAAATACAGCTCGAAAACCCGGTCGGGCTACTCGACTTCAATCGACAGTATCATCTCCTGGTTTATATCATCACTGCTTCACAGCGCCGTATACACAACTAATGCAATCTCTATCCGAATCAATGATGAGAACATCTTCAACAACGGAACAGAATGAATCATCTGTCAAGTCCGTCAAATTGAAATATTTTTTATGTTTATTGTTAATAATTTATTTATCTTTTTTAGTTGGGTTGGTTGGGTGAGACGACAAAGCGAGAAAAAATTAGCGTCTTTATTCAGGAGCATAGGCAAAACTGGTGATAAATCGTCGTTAGCTTCGTACATTCGTTTGTTTGAGCCACTAGTCATCAAAGCTTTAAAGCAGTATACAGTGACCAGCGACATATTGCTTCATAGCCAAGTCTTAAATCTTCTATCTCAATTGGTTCAATTACGCGTCAATTATTGCCTTCTGGACTCGGATCAAATATTTATAGGATTCGTTCTGAAACAGTTTGAATTTTTTGAAGAAGGGCAAGTTTGGTAATTAATTTGTAAATAATAACTAAAGAAAATTTTTTAAATTAAATTAATTTTTTTTATTATTTTGTTTCAGTCGATCGGAACTGCTACTACCGAGCATCTTTCATTTTCTTGTTCTGTTGTCATATGAACGTTATCATTCGAAACTTATTATTGGAGTTCCAAAAATAATTCAGTTGTGTGATGGAATAATGGCTAGTGGACAACCACCCACGACGCATGGTAATTTACACTTGATTATTTCAGATTTTAAAATAATTTTTATTTAATTTATTTCTTAGCTATTCCGTGTTTAATTCCAATAGTGGAGGATTTGTTTCTAATGCGTGGGGTGATGAATAAGGCGGATGCTGGAAAAGAATTAGATACACAGCGTGAAGTCGTTATTTCTATGTTGATGCGTCTTATTCAATTCGAACAAGTGCTTGAGCTTTTTATTCTGATATTGCATCAAAGCAGAAAAGAAAGTGAAGAAAAATGGAAAAAACTATCTCGACAAATTATAGATATTGTCTTGCCACAACTTGCTCGACAGGAAATTCTTATCGACACGCAGCCTGCACTCGACACTTTACATCGCCTTTTCGAAACTGTGGCACCAAGTGTTTTTCGACCCGTTGATCCATTATTAAAAATATTATTTTCCCCACCGCATGATCTGGTACATTGTTCAAAATTAAACTGACGTTTGAATCTATTTCATGCTCAATTTTTGTTTTTAGAAAACTCGTTCTCATCTTGAACGTTGGTTTGGGTTGGTGCTGGCTGTTCTGCGTGTCTTAATTGCTCAATCTAAGGAAGAAGTTGTGCTGGGACGGCTGTCAGAGTTAAATCTCTACGTGTGCGTGTTCTCGGACACGCTTCCCATTCACATGCATTTAGGAGAAACGCAAGATACTGCACTTCCACCACATCCAGCTTTCCTTAACCGATCACCAGAAGAAATTATTGCGCGGTAGTTATAGCTTATTGGCATTACAATGTCTATATACTAAACTTCTTTTTTCAAGGTTTCTTCTGCAAGTTATTGGCATGATTTCCAACGAAATTTACAGATTGTGTACAACTCCAACTATTGAACCAACAGCTTATTATTTCTTAAGTCAACAGTTGGCTCATTTATTGCTTTACATGATGCACATGTTTCAGTCGGGTATTTTATTATTTTTGTAGTGCTTGTTTGTGTATTGTATTGTTAATTTTATTTATTTATTAAATTTAGGAATATACAGACGCGTTGCAACAGTATGCATGAACCTAATAAAAGAAGAATGCCCACCCGGTTATTTTAGTGTTTATCAGATGAACACAACTTTCCTTCGATTAGCTCCGTTGATTCCGACAGTTACATTGCAATGGTGTAATATTCTTATTTTGCTCAATTATGACGATCAACTATTTTGGGCTCAAGTGATGAAAACAAGCAATAGAAGGACATCTTACGGTGGATCAAGGTTACATTGCATTTAATCGACGATTTGTAATTATAATTATAAAAAAATTATTATACTGCAGCATTATCCTTGAAAATCTGGCATCAAAAATACAGTCGTGTAATATTGAAATGGTTCGAAAGGGAGGACTTATTCTATTTTGTGATTATGTGGTAAATTACTGAGTTTTTGATAATTTTAATTTAAACATTTTGAAGCAGACGCAAATTGTTTTTTAGTGTGAAAATTTGACTGATGCTGAGCATATGACGTGGTTGATCGTGAATCATGTGAATGAAATAGTTCAGCTTCATTCTGAACTCCCTGTTCAGGATTTAATAGGGTAATGTTGATTATATATTACGGTGAACTTTTATAAAATGCTTACTAATAAGAGTACTTGGCTATTTTAGAGCAATTCATCGAAATTCGGCAGCGAGTGGTCTTTTTATTCAGGCAATTAATACCAGGTGTGAAAACTTGACACAACCCAGTTTTCTGAAACACACATTAGCTTGTCTCGAAGCAATTCACCAGAGTCAAAGTGGTGCATTAGTAATGCTTATTATAAGTAAATTTTTATCCACTCATCATCTTGTAATTTCGCGCGCTTGTGACGCGATGGCTTGTCATCGACTTGAAATGCTTTTGGTAGAGCCAGAGGAGGAAGGAGCGAGGCAATTTCCAGCACAGGATCTTGAAAAGCATTTAAATTTACTGCAGTCATCAGGTTTAGCTAAAAGGTAAGGCTAATTGCATACCGAGAGGTTTTAGGCAAAAAAAGGTCACAAATAACTATAGACTTAGCCTAGACTGAAAAAATGCATTTTTAAATATGAAAATGTATTTTTTGTGTAAACATGCAATTTTTAGACATTTTTTGCTCAAAAAATGCATTCTTATTAGCATTTTTAGATGCAAAAGCAGATTTTGGTGCAAAAAAGGACAATTTTCAGGGGGGAAAAGCCCTTTTAGGCACCTAAAAGTCACGTAATATTGAAAACCTTCTAAAATATTTTTTTTATGTATCTAGACATAGTCAATTGGAAACACTACTTATGAAATTACGATCGCATTGTTTTCCGCATTCACCGAGAGTTCAAATGAAATCTTCCCAAACTTCTTTTTCAGTAGATGCTGTCACAGGAATCGTGATGGATAAAGTAATTTACAAAAGCTTATCACGCAACTTGGGTTTTGTACAAATGTATATTATTTTTATTCCAGAATCGATATATCAATATCGTTCGAACCGAGTGTTTTTCTTCTGCCGCTTGTGGTGTTGAATGTGCACAATTATTGAGTAAATTACCAAACGACGATATCATTGATATAATGTCAACTAAAGTAATAAAAAAAAACCTTAACACCATCCATGGATATAATACAATCAAAGAATCTTTTTTTTATTTATTAGGATTTTAATTTATCAGTTTTGGACGACTGTCTTGCGCTGGGATTAAATCTTACGCTCGAAGCTTACACGAAAAATAGCAAATCTTCATCTCCTAGCGAGTCTCCACTTCCAAGCCCATCTCCCATAGGACGAGAAGCACCTCTTTATCGGTCGACAGTTACAATCATTTTGCAACATTTAAGTAATCTTGTCGAACTAATGCCACGACCTCACCAAGTGTTTCTCACTTGTGATAAATCATTACTTTCACCTAAAGAAGTGAAATATCACAACAGATTAATCGATTTATTATCCGATCAGAGCATATGGGAGTTGATATTTCAAATCGTTCCTGCAATTACCCGTTATTTAAAAACACTAGATCAGATTCCTTGGTTTTCTGAAATACCAACCGATTCTCTCAGAGACATTGGGCGGTTTTGCATCTTGTGTATAGAGGTAGAAAAAGCGTTTTTATTCTTTAATAAATTTGAAATTATTAATTTGATTTTGCTTTTAGGCTTTGCATTGGCTAGTGAGCAAAGAAGCTGATCCGTCTCCGTTGTATTTGGATTTAGGTTTTGATGCAATTGATGCTATGTTAGGGGATCCAAGTGTTTCGGCTATAATTGGATTACGGGATTATACGACGTGGGTGTGCTCAGCTGTTATCGGTGTTTATCGATTAGTCACGTTTTGTAAGTATAAATTATTATTTTAATTTAAAGTTTTAATGCTGATTTATTTTGTGCAGTTATCAAGGAAGATCATTTGCCTCGACAGCCAGCGTCTGGGGTAGAACGACTTTTACTGGATTCAGATGTGCACCGGGTTCCCGAGAGCTGTGACCGGGCCGCTGAACTAATTTTGTGGGTCGAAACGACAATTCGAAATGACGATTCCATTTGCTCGCGATTTCCTGATTTTATAAAAAGAACTTTACGTCAAATTATTTTCGGTTTGCAATACTAGTTTGAAAATAATTTTACACTTTATTTTACATTTAATTTGAATTTTTTTTATTTTTAAATTAGGTGTAGCACGTTTGCCTCCAGTCAACAGTTACTGCCGCACGCCTCCCATCCTTTGGCAAATGGGTTGGTGTCCTGAAATGACCACATCACCACACATGGCAGTTCCACCACTACCCGTTGAATATCTACAGGAACACGAAGCTTTCAAACAATTTATATTCAGAGTGAATACCTTAGGTGAGCAAACAATATTAAACCATTAGCATAACACTATTAATCTTTGAATACTTAAATTTTGAAGGTTGGAAGAGCCGTCAGCAGTTTGAAGAGACTTGGATGACTCTTTTGGGAGTTCTTAGTGCTACCCCGATAAACGAAGGCGTAGAATTAGAGGAGGAGGTGGAACGAGTAGAAACGAGTTGCTTAGCTGTCAAATGCCTTACTGGTCTCTTGCTACAAACATTGCTAACGCCGCAAATAGGAAATCCAAACAACAGTGGTTATTTACACAATAAAAGAGACAAACCGATCGCATTCTTGCATACTAGGTGCGGCAAAAAATTAGGTGTGGTTCTCGAAATTGTGCATCGGAGAGTGCGAGAGATGGTTTATGAAGATTATTCGACTCAAAACGGATTGTACGAAGTAAATCTCGAGCGAAAATTATCTCCAGAAAAATACGGAGCTAGTCAAGTGGCGTTAGAATATTTATGGACAGCAACGGGAATGTTAGAAGAATCCGATAGTGATGTGCCATCGTCAGGATCTTATCCAGTTGGTTCCATCGAATTTCATCAGCGTGAACGACGTTTAATGGCGAGTGGATTGGACATTAATTCTTGCCTCCACTTTCTCTTAGACTTATATTCACAATGGTTAGCTCCTTTAACTATAACACGTCTTCCATTGGCTCTTCTGACAGAGGTTACCCGTTCCGTCGTTCAATTATCAGATTTATTCACAGAGCGTGCTCAGTTTGAATGGATGTTGGATATTCTTATGGATTTATACAGGACTCATCCTCCAGAAGATGAATTATTAACGTCTTATTTGGTCTTGGGCATTAGTAAAGCAGCGGCTGTTGTTGGAATGGTAAAATTTTTATAAATTCTAAAAATATTATTTATTATTCTTAATTTAATTTTGTCATTAAGGACTTAGAGTTTGCTGAAAGACTTAAGAAAATCCTGGAGGGCAGTCTCAAAAGTACACATTTACCCACACGGATATCAACATTGCATGGTTTCTTGTATTTATTAGAGTCGGGGTCGTCGGAAGAGACACTTCTCTTCCTCGCTCTGTCTATGGATTATATTTCTAAGCAATTGGAAAATTTTAATTCGTAAGTTATTAATATCAGTACTTTTCCAGTTAATGTATAATTTTTAAATTTTAGATGCAGTAATTATAGTGAGGAACATGTATTAATTACTTGGACACTTTTATTTTACATTTTGGAAAATTATTGCAAAGATTTGCAAGAAACTGACTTTGCTGCGAAAGCTGTACAGGTGAATTTAGTAGTGTTGTATTCATATAAAACATTCTAATGTTATGATTTCAGGTGAGCATCCAAATCGCCTCTAGTCCTGAAGATTCGCATCCACTCAGTGTCTATTTGCTCATAATGCACGGTTTAGAGAGATTGCTTTTGGCTGAAGTGATTGGAGCTAAAGATGCAGAACTGCTAGTAAAGCTGGGTGTAGATAGGTATTGTTTTTTAAATTAGAATTTGTTTGAGAAAATAATTAAATTAATTAAATTAATTTTTAGGTTTTGTCAACCGAATCCAATTCGATCTTTGGTAGGGTTAAGTTTGATGTTGTCATGCATGTACACTAGCAAAGAAAACGACAAATGGAGTCCATCGGTCGCATCTGCTAGTGTTGAATTACTCGATAGCTACAATCCTCAGGGAACAGATGCTGAATCATTAATTGTTGCTATGGAAAGAGTAACAGTTTTGTTCGATAGGTAGAAATTAAAAAATAAATTATTTATTTTTAGTGTTAAAAAAAATATTTAATTTATTTACAATTTATACAGAATCAAGAAAGGTTACCCGAATGAAGCAGAAGTTGTGTCTCGGGTTCTACCAATATTTCTTATGGATTTTTTTCCTCCTTCGGACATAATGAATAAGGTTATTGGTGAATTCATTTCCAATCAGCAACCTCATCCTCAGATGCTTGCGTCGGTCGTTTTCAATGTAAGACGAACTTAACGTGTTAATTTGATTTTAAAATTTATTTTATTATTTATTTCAGGTGTTTGAAAGCGTATACCTTCAGTCGCAGCAGCCTCTCATTCAAGAATGGGTGATGCTATCTTTATCAAATTTCACCCAAAGATCACCTATTTCGATGGCAATTTGGAGTCTCACTTGTTTTTTTATCAGTGCATCGACTAATTGTTGGATCCGATTCTTGTATTTACTATAAAATATATATATTTTTACTTTTTTTAAATTTAATTTTCTATTTGTGGTTTTTATTCAGATTTTCATACATTCAGAGACGAATGGGAAAACAAGATGTATTTGATAGAGAAATGTTTTGCATAGCTGCATTGGATTTTTGCCGCCAGGTAATTACGTTTTAGCCTGAAAAGGTCAGCAAAACAATGTAATTGCTTTTGACTGATGGTGACGTTTTTAAATTTAGTTATTGGATAAATCGCAACTGGAATTGATTCATCAAGTCATTGCTGTGGTGGAACAACCATACACGCCATATGCAGATCTTATTAATTGCTTGACTTTATTTCAACAGGGGTCGCGTGAACCTGAATAAAGTCTCAAAGATTTGTCAAGGAGTAATTATTATGTAGATGGTTAAATGTTAATCGAATCCCCCATCATGCAGGATTTATCAGTTGTAAATTCATCTCATGATTGAATAAAAATAACTATTATTCTGGTAAATTGTACTGGTTGTAAGTCGGTTGGGGTATTTTATTAATTTGCCATTACGAAATTTTTTTTATACATTTTTTGCTCGATTGTTTTCAAAGTATCAAATTTTGTTTCGTGCTCCCTTTCGGTTATGTCCCATATTTTCGTAATAAGTTTGTCTTTTTGGGCTCGTTATGCATTGCCACAAAGCGAACTATGATTTTTTGAATTGACTTGATGAAAAGGCAAACTGAATTAAATAAATACTGCATTTAGTAGCCGCAGCTATTATTCGAGGGCGATTAAAATAAACGAAAATAAAGTGTAATGAAAGTAGAACGAACTTTCTTCGTTTATTTTATATTCGTTTTGTTCGTTCTACATTCGTTTTGTGACTCAAAAAGAACGTTGGAACGAACGTAACAAATGCAAAAATCAACGTAGAATTAATGGGAAACTGCCACTACTTCGATTAAGAGCCGTCATCGAATAATAGCAACAGTTTAGTGGCGGTTTGAAATTTGAAAGATTTTCGGAATTTTTGTTGCACACAAAACGTTTATTTTTTTGTTACATTAATTTGATTTTAATAACTAATTATATATTCATATTTCTAAAAAAAAAATTTTAAAAAAACATAGGAGAAGGCCTCAAAAACAACTGTAAATAGAAAAGAAAAACTGTAAGTATTCTTCTTGTTCTATTGCATATTATCTAATTCTACGGTTATGAAGAAATCTTCTGGCATCCAGAATGGAATAATGGATTCATACTTAACCTACTGGTCTTAGCGAGTTTTGAAAGCAAATGCAGCTTTGTAATATAATAATTTAAAAAATATTTAAAAGTGTGAAAGTGTAAAACACGGCTCAATTATTTACATCTTGCACCCCATCATCCAATTGTACCTCTTAAGATGAGCGAAGAGTTTTTAAAACATGCTTTATTTTGTGTTCTAAATTACATAGAGCAAGCAATGAAACTTACCTGAAATACCTGAAGTCAATGAGAACTCACCTCAATTTACCACACAATTTCTATTCCATACATTTTTTGACAATTGAAACAATGAAAAGGGGTTCTAAAAAAATAATAGTTCAGCTTTGATTTTAGAACTATGAATCAAGTTGAATATGTACGTAAATTTAACCCAATCTTGCACAATAACTTTCTTCTATTTTGATCAAATTTTCATGTTGAGTCATTGCCGTAATAATGAACATATACCGTACATAATAGTTTTTTATATTCAAAAGTAATAGTTCAATTTTTAATCCTGTCAATATGTCATATCAATCATCAACAATGTAATTGTTGAGGCGTAAAAAAATGAACATTTATGGTGGTTTTGAACTTTCCACAATTATTGTGAAATTTAAAAAAAATAACTTAAGTTGCTCATTGGTAAATGATAGAAAGAGAAACCTTTGATAACTTATTTCTTTTAATAACTACAACATCTGCTGTATTATCATTTATTTTGTCTTTGGATGGCAATGTCCTCTGACGCTCAATCGGGACTTACCATCTGCATTTTCTTCTAGCTTTCCAGGGTCTGGATTTTTTCAGTATACACAAAAAAAAATATATTTCAAACTCGTACAGCTCATTTTATTCTTAGGCTAAAATATCTTATTTATGTTTGTAAAATTAATTTTTTGTAGCCTATATGACCACAGCGACATTATGATTAATATCGGATATTATGAAACAAATTTTAAAAATTTATTTTATTTGACACATTAGTTCCGGTTCTGAGCTTTTTTGATCAGTTTATTATCGCGATTTAAGCCAGTTGCTGTCTTTATTTTGAAATCATACAGTGTTACTACAGTGTAAACATTACTGTTGTTATACTATTCTTTTTTGCAACTTTTTTTATTTTTAGTGATTATTTTGGTGAAATTATATGCTTTATTTATCCGTTTATAAATTGGACACATTTTTATATATTTGTTTCCTTTTCTACTTCCCTTTGCATATTAAATTCAAACTGTTGAAATATTCATTTCCAGCTTACAACTATATAAACGATTAGTTTTTCTCGTTTCCATTAAATCATACCCAAAATGATGGTGGCAATTCTCATCTTTTTCATTTTTATCAGATATTCTTATGCGATTGAACGGCATTACTACATTGCGATAGCTGAAGAAATGTGGGATTATGCACCTGATGGAAACCTTATATATACTGGAAACCCCAAGTAAAGTTTAAAACTGTAAATTTAATTGTTTATTTATTTTATTTTGTTTAGAGACACCGATTTATATTTAAAATTGGACCCAAGTGTACCAACACCTGGAACCAAATACAAAAAGTCTCTTTTTCGGCAGTACACTGATTTAACGTTTACTAAACGTATAGAAGCTCCGAAATGGCAAGGAATGATTGGCCCATTTATGAAAGCAGAGGTTGGAGATACATTAATAGTTCATTTTCAAAATCAAGCTCCTTTCTCTTATACTATTCATCCTCATGGTGTTTTTTATAATAAAGACAGTGAAGGTAATAAATAGCTTGTAATATATACATCGTTTCTAAATTCTATATTTACTACCATTCCATTAATTAAAGGTGCACTATATGCTGATGGTACTTCAGGAAAAGACAAATTAGATGATCATGTGCAACCAGGTAATAATCATACTTACATTTGGAGTGTTAGACCAGAATATGGACCAAAAGAAAATGATCCTAATTGCATCACATGGCTTTACCACTCTCATCAACTTGCTCAGATTCAAATAATGACAGGTGCAGTTGGAATCATGGCTACTTGTAAAACTGGTAAAATATACGGTTATAATATACTACTTAAAAAATATATACTATAACATCATTTTAAAGGTATTTTGGATGCTGAAGGAAATCGCAGAGATGTTGATAAAGATTTCTCTTTGTTATTTGCAATTATGGATGAAAATTTTAGTCAATATAGAAAAGAAAATATTGAAGCAGCGGGCATTACGGAGGAAGCTCTTCAGAAAAACTTTTTACCATTCCAGGTATGGCGAATTAATTAGTGATAATTCAATAATTTTTCAATGAATGTTGAATTAATCTTTTTTTTATTTATTCAGCATGGGAACCAAAAACATTCCATCAATGGTTACATTTATGGTAATTTGCCTGGGTTGGACGTATGCCAAAATGACAAAGTTAATCTTCACATGGCTGTCATTGGCAATGATTATGATCTACACACTATATACCTGCAAGGCCAAACAATGGAAATATACAGGCATACTACTGACACTGTTGGACTTTATCCTGGCTATTCTCTCACAGCATATATTGACGTTGAGAATGAAGGAAAATGGTTGTTGTCGTGCCAAGCGAGAGATTACATTAAAGGTAAATTGAAATATCACCTAATAAAATAAGATACTTTAAAATATATCTGCAATATTATTTCAGCTGGAATGCAAGCATTTTTCAATGTAAACACTTGTGGAAAGGAAAAGTTACAGAAAAATCCATTTCACCAACACCTGAAAGGAAAAACACGCAACTATTACATTGCTGCTGAAGAAGTACTTTGGGATTATGCACTTTCAGGGGTTGACGAAGAAACTGGAATTCCACTTTCACAGTTTAATTGAACAGCTTTTTAATAAAAAAAAAAATAACACTTAATTTAATTTTTATTTTTAGGCATGCACCGTTTAGTTTTGGTTCATCTTCTAGCATGTGTATTCTAAATGGCAGATACAAAAAAGCACTTTATAAAGGATATAGTGATCCAGAATTTAAAAAACCCCTTAAACGACCTGCGTCAGAAGAACATTTAGGGTTTCTAGGACCAGTCATCAAGGCCGAAGTTGGCGACACTATCAAAGTTCATTTTCTCAATCGAGCATCTCGTCCATATTCCATCCAAGCGTATCGATATTTTATTACGGACAAGCAGCAGGGAACACAATACAAAAGCGGCCTGGATGGTAAATAGTCAAATGGTGTTGTAGATAGACCAAAGTTTCACTCTTTGCTCTGCAAAATAGTTGCCGTTTACCTGAATGAAAAGCGAGAATATACATGGACAGTTCCACACACCGTGGGGCCTGCTAAAGCTGATGCTGACTGTTTATTTGGTAGATATTATTCTGCAGTTGATCAAGTTAAGGATACATTTACAGGGCTTAATGGGCCTTTACTGGTTTGCAAAAAAGGAACTCTCACTAAAAATTCTAAAAAGGTAACTTTTTAGTCATTTCCTTATGTAAGTACGTTTTCAAGTCAATAACAATAACATTTATAATTTTAGATAGACAAGCAATTTTATTTGTTATTTTCAAATGTTCAAGAAACAGAAAGCCATTATTGGAGTGAGAATGTTGAACAGGCTTGTGGAATGGATTTTAATGCAAGAGAATTAGCCGCAAATTTTACTTATAAAGATGCAAATACCATGCGTTGTAAGAACACACTATTAGGGATCTTGCATAATCATGTTTCAGTTTTAATAAATTTCGTGTAAAAATTAAGACTTACAGTTGAAATTTCGCCCGATCCATAATCAGTCAGATTTACATACTTCTGATCTATTTTTATCTATTTTTTAATTGTTTCCAGCTATAAATGGTTACACGTACGGAAACTTACCTGGTCTTCGAATGGTGGAAAAAGAAAACATAGTTTGGTACATTACGAGTGCAGGAGATTCAAAAGGAGATTTACATACACCATATTTCCATGGGAACACTTTTGATGTTGATGGAACAAGAAAAGATACATTTGCTCTTATTCCAGATGTGTTCAAAACATTGTACATGAGTCCAGATAACCCAGGTAAAATCGTTTATTATGTTAATTTAAAATGCTAAATGTTAACATTAATTTTTCTTTTAGGTACCTGGCTGATTGAGGACATGGTTCAGGTTTATAGCAATGGAAAAGGATTATCAGCATTGTACACAGTCGACAAGAATTTTAAACCAAGAAATAAACCGATCGAACGAAAGGGGAAAATTCGCAATTATTGCATAGCTGCAATCGAAGAAGCTTGGAATTACGTTCCTGATGTTGAAGTTGACGCAATAAATGGAGAACGTCTTGACAAAGATCCGTAAGTGGCGTCTTTTACTTAAAAACAAATTTAAAAAGTTGTTCAATTGGTTTTAATGCAGTATTGCGAGCCAATATTACAACCAAGGTGATACTACCATTGGACACATCTATACAAAAGCTGTGTATAGAGAGTTTACTGACGAAACATTCAGAATTCAAAAAGAACGAACCGAAAGAGAACTTCATTTAGGCACAATGGGACCCTTTATTAAAGCTGAAGTTGGTGATACAATTCGAGTTGTCTTTAAAAACCTAGCGTCGTTTAATTTTTCAATTCAACCTCATGGCGTATTTTATAACAAAGCAAATGAAGGTTCTTTATTTCACATTTAAAACCATCTGAAATTTACTTTTTATAAATATTTTAGGGCAAAAATACAATGATAGAACAAAAATACAAGATTACAAAGGGGATTCTGTTAGTCCTGGACAAACCCATGTGTACGAATGGAATGTGCCTTCTCGTGCAGGTCCAAGTTACGATGATTTCCCGTGTATTTTTTGGCCTTACATGTCTGGAGTTAATGAAGATGGGGATATGCAAGCTGGTTTATTGGGTCCCATGGTTGTTTGTCGTTCAGGAATCTTGGACGAAAACGGTATTATAGCTACTAAAACAACAAAACATTGCTCTCTTAAATTGTGTTGTGTGTTTAGGTTTCAGGAAAGATGTAAATAGAGATTTTGCATTATTCTATAACATCAACAATGAAAATCGTAGCCCATATCTAGACGAGAATATAAAAGTAAAATACTTGTATATATTTTATTGATTTAAAAGTATGTTTGGCTGTCTTATTTTGATTAGCGGTACACAAATAAACCAGAAGAAACTCTTAAATTGAAAACAACACATGAATGGGAAGAAACTAATATGATGATGGCTATTAATGGATTCAGTTATAATAGCATGCGCAATGTTGACTTATATTTAGGCGAAACGGCAGCATTTTATTTGATTAGTCTTGGAGATATATTTGAAACACATACAGTCCATTGGCATGGTAGAATAAAAAATAAGAAACAAAATAAAATTTAAAATTTAAAAGCTTGTTTATCACCATTTGTGTAGGTAATACGTTTGTACGGAGGCTCACGGGTTTGCATCGACATGATGTGATTGATGTTTTGCCAGGAGATTTCACACAAGTAGAAGTAATTGGTGTTAATCCAGGCATATGGCTTACCCATTGTCACATTGGCAACCACAGTCAAAATGGAATGTTTATGATGTATCGAGTAATCGATCCTGATGTATCTCTTAGAGAATAAATAACGACATTGTATTGTAGCAGCAATTTCACGCAGTTTAAATTTTTTATGAAACGACAATTGCCAACTTTTGAGAACAAATTGCAAGAAATAGCACGCCAAACATTAGTCGATGATGACAGTTGATGAGTTTTTCCACTGGAGAGCAGTATATTTTTACATGAATAAATATTTGAGTGTGACCACTTTAGGGTGTTGTAACTTGTAATACTTCAAACACGCATTACAATGGCAGCAATTGTCATTTAGTTGGGGTAATTGAATATTGTGTATCGTCAATAATTTAATACCGCTAATATTTAAAAAAGAACGTCTTTAAGTTGCTGATAAAGTTATTTTATTTTTTGTTACAATCGTGATGTTTGAATTGATTATAACAGAAAAATCTAATTTCTACAATAAATAAATTTGATCTTTTCATCGTAAATAGATGGAGGCGGCTTTAAAATAACTGAAAAATAAAATTAAAAAATACTTTATCGACAATTTGTTTTAAAAATGAAAATATTTATGAAAAGTTCTACTTTCATTTTAATTTATTCTCACTAAAAATTAATCTTTAGTCAATTCACTGAACTAAAAGTATAAACTGAAAAAAAAAAAAAAAAAGCTAAGCTACTGAGTTCAAAACGAAAGCCAAAAAACTCCGCCTTAAAGGCAACTTTCCTACTAAAGAACGATTAAGGGCAAAATTATTACCTGATGCCATTAACCTCGCGTGGTCGCTAAACGATCATCTAAACGCTAAAAAAGACAAAAACATTTGGATAAGTATCTGTAAATTTATTTCAAATCAGTATCATAAGCAGTGCTACGCAATAGTCGTAACGATAACCCATTTCCTCAGCATTATTCAAACGGGCGTTTGAATGGTTATTCGATTGCATGTCACCTTAATTAAAGTCATTACAAGGACATGCGCTTCATAATGCATATAAAAGATAATTTTACTAATACACCAAGTCGACGTTTTGTCTAAAAATTGTAGGCTATACATTGGGATGGGCCCTGATTACGGTAACGCTAATAATTCATCCGTAATTTATATTGTTTATATAATTAGTTACATTTAGTGCGCGTCTAATTGCATCGTTTGAAATAAATTAACATTTTTTTTTTTTTTTTGCACTATCATAAATTACTACTCCATTTAATATAAGCATATGAATTTCTTACAACTTTAGGAGTGCTGTAGATTAAGAAATTTTACTGTATGTTATTACAATCTTTTTCTTAATTTTAAATTGTATGTTGATATGGCTCACCTTTAAAAGACGGTAAACCTCGATCATGGTTTCCGAACAATCCGAACATCCGTTTACGGCTTTGTCTTTGTCATCGGACAACGATCTTTTTCCTTGTCCCCACCCTGGCGAAAAGTTGATCTGACCATTTACTTCTACTGTTATGAATACCATCAAAACTAAGAGGGTTATAGAAAGCCACGTAACCTTTGTCATGTTCGAAGTATGCTGGAAAAAAAATGTTAAAATGGTTAAATTGAATTGGTTTTCTTTCCGTGAAGTCCAGTATAAGAAGATAATTATACTTAATGGAATGCACGTAGAAACTTATGCTTGTAATTATGGTACAACTTGAAATTGAATAAATTAAACATAAATTTTGCTAGAATTTAAGCTATGTTCTTATACTGGTAGGTTGACTATAAATTTAGCGCAAATATTTTCATCAGGCGTATAAAGAATTCGTATGAGAAGGAATGATGAGTATAATCTGATTGAATGTTTTTATACGTATGCATATTTTTCTATAAATAAAAATTAGAAATTATCTATTGGTAGTCAGTCATTGTTTGTTAACTTCACCAGAAATGTTATTACTTACGCTAATGATTTTAATCTTCGTAGTTCAAATTTTCTTTTTATTTAAAACCATTAGCGCAAGTAATAACATTTCTGGTGTAGTTAACACAACTAACGAGTTTTGTAAATTGTAAATGTTATCTTAAAAAACTGTATTATTTAAAACTCAATTTTTCTAATTTAATTTTTAATTTGAGTTTTTTTATTTTTTTATAATCTAATTTATTTTATAACAGTTTTTACAATTTGTAAAACTCTTTAGTTTTGCAAATTGTTTCCAGTTTTCCGAGCTAATATAGCATATAACACTTAACGGCGAATGACATAATAAAAATTCTAACAGAAGAAAGAAGATGAGTTTCCTAATCTACACGCCCTCCATAATAATAATTTTAAAAATGTTTCGCCCAAACCATCAGCGTTGCCACGGAAACGAGCGAAAGATTGAAGCTCAATTTTGACTCATTATCAAGTCGTGTGCTTAGTACAAGAGCATTGATGATTATGGGACTTTTCTCCATTCCCTAAAGTAATACATTTGTTAGAAATCATTATTTGCTTTAACTTTATTATGAAATTTGATTCATTTCGTAACTCAAGCAATTTAAATTTTAAAATAAAATACTGAAATTCGTATAATATTCAAATTTTGTTTGTAAAATATCAACTGTTTCTGCACTTGACGAGCATTTTTAATTTAGGAGAAATTACTTCCTCATAGAAAAATACCCTCTAGCAGCTCTAGGTCAAACTTTGTTGATTAATTAAATGAAGGGAAAAATTTAGTGTTTTCACATTGCACAAACAAAATTTCACGAATTTTATTAAAAATTAGGATAAACAATAACAATAGATATTACTTTAAGATTTTTATTAATTTTACTCATCACGGTGATTAAATTATTTTGACATTTTAACTTTTTCAGATACAATTTTAATTTTTAATGTGATATATGCATATACCACATAAAAAATGAAAAGTACATCTGAGCATTTGTGATTATCATTTTAGTAATTACTTGTACACTAGAGCAAAGCAATTTACGCGTAATATTAGCAATAAACATATGTAAATCAATTAAATGAGCTATTGAATTCTTACCTTTTGTAAATCATCTGACACAAATGTTTGTTAATCGTATAACCAGCAGATGGTCATTAAAAAACCGTAAAGCTTTATATGTAAATAATCACAAGATTTAGTGCCATTAAACACCATAAGGAAAAAATGGAAACGAAAGTAACCAAAATTTAAATTAATTTAGTTTAAGTATCATTATATTGCCATCTATAGAGACCAGTTTGTGGAAACAAACTATTCGCAGTAAATTTTTGAAAAAAATAATTTTCTTTATAATAGTGAATAAAGTAATCAAACTTACCATTAGTAAAATGGAGTACGATGAGGACTAAAATTTCAATGTAAGATGTTTGAAGTCTGATGTTAAGTTGTTGGATTGCTGTTCTATATATACTTGATTCTCCACCTCCGACCGTGTCAACCAATTGCGCCTCTTCATGCGAGCGACACCTATGAGTTTGCACACACATCACTTCACTTAGAATTCAATTTTCCACTTCACTCATTGCACTTCATTTTTTTTCCACACTTATCACTTGTGTGTACCTAAATATAAAAAATGTCAATGTAGAATAAAATGTCAGTATCAACTTTTATACTAATTAATACAACACTTGCTTTTTCAGTACACCATGTGAAAAGATTAAATAATAAGGGACCATTTCTCACGTGAAATTATACATTTTAAAGTCTCGAAAGTAGTTCTTTGGGTTCTGATGAGGTTAAATTGACACACCATAATACAAATAACAAAGAAATAAAATTTATGTACAACATGATGGTACAACTTTTACTACCAATACCCGGCATGGTTTTTGTTGCTACAAAACATTTAAACTACAAAGACATTTTTGCGGTTTGATTGTCGGTTTATGGGTCACGCAAGAAACGTTCAATGCATTTGATTCAGAATTCAATATTTTTAAGTAAAAAATTATAATTTTTTTTTTATATTTTATCATTTTCTTTTGTTCAGTTTTAGCATATTTATCAACCATTTCTATTTACTTATTTATTACTTGATAATAGGTATAATTACAAATGTCGTAAATTCTGAAATTGTTTAATTTTCTTGTCACGCGCCATCTGTTACTCGTGTTTTTAAATATAATCTTAATTTTGGAACTTAATTGTACACAAATATCGTTTTTGTTTATTTAATATCCAGCTGATTGGCAGTAAAGGTAAAACTCTTAGAATACATATTTTTAATTAAGATAAATGGGTATTTATTTTAGTCTCCAATTTAGACAAGTATTTTGTAATAAGCTTATATCGGAGAAAAAGTTTTTAATTTTTAAAGCACGGTTGTTTTGATGTCTGTTTGTTTTAATACGGAAGCAGGGCACTGCTTCTGTAGACCTATAATTTCAACATGATGAAACTAATTTCTTCGTCATTCGTGAGCACCACACAGCCAGACCATCTGACGCTGTCAGACTGACCGCTCTCCGCTTTTATAATGAAACAGTAGTGAGTCAGTTTTAATTTTCGGAAAAGGAATTCACTAAATGAATTATGACCACAATGTGTTGGTTGCCAATTGTCAAGAGACAAGGTAGCAAATATACCAGCCCAATTCAAAAGAAAGTAATAGATGAAAGATAAAAAATAAATTTTTCAAACATTTGATGTCAGATCATCAATACTGCTTGTCAAAAGTTTGACATAACGGTGTCCGTGCCTACATCTAGCGGTAAAATGACGAAATTTGAATCAAATTACATTTTTGTTTTAAGTGATTTAGGTAAGTTACAGAAATGAATGTATCAGTTTTCTCAAAAACTGTGCTGTCGGTTTCTGTTGATTTCATTTCATTTTGAATAATCGAAACAGAAAAGTGAGCGCTTAAATTGGCATTGACTGAGTCTGAGTGACAAGATCTAATACGTTTCTCAATTTTATTTTTAAAAAAGTTTAAAGTAAGGCGCATAGTTGGAGTTGATTTAATTTCAGGATGCGTTTTATTATTATTTTGTGACAACGTAGCTTTTAGAAGCTGATTAACTCAAAGCTCTCTCCTATATAGCTTGTCCATTAGAATGTATAATTTGTACACCCGTGGCCATAAAAAATTTCCTTGCTTTGGTTCAAGCTCAGCTGAAGAATGAACATTTTTAGCGGTGTCCACTAGATGGGGCAAAAAATCGTTAATGATTTGTGACAGCTTAATATTTTAGTGATGTCTTAGCACGGCCTAACTGGTTTAGACTATTCTGTGACATTATTTACATGTCAATTTGTGTTAATAATCAACGAGGTTTTGCACCATCCAGTGGACACAGCTGAATATTCTCATTCTTCAGGTGAGCTTGAACCGAAGCAGGGAAGATTTTATGGTCACAAGTGTACACTGGTATGTATATTTGGGACGGTTTAACCGGAACCGCTGTATACTTACTCCATCGGAGTGTTAGCAATAAATAAATAAATATATATATAATAAACATACTACTTCAGGAATAAACCAAGGTTGACATAAATAAATAAATGAAAATGTACGATAGCTTACTCTTACTCTACACCACATTATGCAGTGCCATCACATTACACTTGGATAATTGTAGATGCAATGAATACATACTGTAAGTGTTTATCTGGTTCTCATAAAAGGGAATGTGTTGGGTAACAATAAATTAAGAGAGTACATTGTATAATAGGTTGCTATGGTGTTAGGTGATATGTAGGAGTGAAATAAAACAGTCATGTAGATCAGAATATAAAAGGACTAAATTTAGCATTATAGGTTATGGACCCAGATTCCACAACAAATATGCAGAGTAATGATCAAGTGCAGATCAGGGAAGTATAATTTGAATTAGTTGACATTCAAATAGTAAAAATCTTAACCTTTTTTTGGCAAAGAGTTTTTTTTGTGGAATATCCAAGATGGCTACCAGTTCAGATTCTCACATTGTGCATATGCCTATTGAGAAGTTAAG
>JAQFXT010000101.1:0-87009 GCA_034683725.1 Strigamia crassipes
ACACTTCAGGCATTTTCTATACTCATTTACACTTCAGGCATTTTTTTATACTTACTTATTTACACTTCAGGCATTTTTTTATACTTACTTATTTACACTTCAGGCATTTTTTTTATACTTACTTATTTACATTTCAGGCATTTTCTATATTCATTTACACTTCAGGCATTTTCTATACTCATTTACACTTCAGGCATTTTTTTATACTTACTTATTTACACTTCAGGCATTTTCTATACTTATTTACACTTCAGGCATTTTCTGTACTCATTTACACTTCGGTCATTTTTTTTCTTCTCATTTACACTTCAGGCATTTTTTTTCTTCTCATTTACACCTCAGGCAATTTTTCTACTCATTTACACTTCAGGCATTTTTTTTCTTCTCATTTACACTTCAGGCAATTTTTCTACTCATTTACACTACAGGCATTTTCTATACTCATTTACACTTCAGGCATTTTCTATACTCATTTACACTTCAGGCATTTTCTATACTCATTTACACTTCAGGCATTTTTAATATTTTATTACACCTGGGGCATTTATTTGCTCACAATTGAATGAGAGTTTAGTGACTTAAAATTACGATTTAAAATTACGCACCTTTGAATGATTGCCATCTACAAAAAACTCAGCTTGAGTTTGCCCAACTCCGACTGAAATCGGCGCCGCCATGAACTCGTCATAGACGCCTCCATTCCCTTGAGCTTCTGCATCCAAAACATCGGTTTTGCCCGTCTCGGTGAAAATCTTCACTCCCTCACTCGCCAACGATCCTAGTCGCCACAATGTGTAGCTCTTGTTGTGAGATCGGCCTAAATCGAGCAGAAAGAATTGAAATAAACAAAAGAAACAAAGTAAACAAAAGCGCCTGATTCGCGTAACCTTACGCCTAATTTCAAGCGATGTTTATGACGACTTTGAACAAATAAGCGCGCAATTTGCGCGCAACGTGCCAACACTTGCCACTGCCAAAAAAACTGTCGTCAAACTGTCATCTCTTATTCAATCAAGCGTGAATAATCGCGTACCAAACATATCAACTGACAAGTCAAGGCAGCGGTAATAAAGAAGGCAGTCGTGAATTTATATCTTGTTTATTCAAACAAAGCGGACATGCGTGGGACGGGAATAGAATAAATATGTTTGTGTATGTATATATTTAAATATATTTATAAATTTCGTGACGGAATTTTTTGCAAATTCCTTTGTACGTCATGTAGGCTTACCAGCAGTACTCTTTTCAACGTATCGAAATTTCCTTGCATTCTTTTTATGACGTATCGACATTTTCTTGCATTTTTATTATGACGTATCGACATTTTCTTGCATTTTTTTATGACGTATCGAAATTTTCTTGCATTTTTTTATGACGTATCGAAATTTTCTTGCATTCTTTTTATAACGTATCGACATTTTCTTGCATTTTTTTATGACGTATCGAAATTTTCTTGCATTTTTATTATGACGTATCGACATTTTCTTGCATTTTTTTATGACGTATCGAAATTTTCTTGCATTTTTTTATGACGTATCGAAATTTTCTTGCATTCTTTTTATAACGTATCGACATTTTCTTGCATTTTTTTATGACGTATCGAAATTTTCTTGCATTCTCTTTATGACGTATCGAAATTTTCTTGCATTCTTTTTATGACGTATCAAAATTTGCAATTGCTATTTTGATGTATCAACATTTGCATTGTTTATTTAGACGTACCAGAATTGCTTACTCTTTTTGACGTATTAAAATTTGCATTTTCTATTTTAACGTATAAAAATTGTATACTATTTTTGACGTATCAAAATTGTGTACTATTTTTGACGTATCAAATTTTGTACTAATTTTGACGTATAAAAATTGAGTACTAGTTTTGACGTATAAAAATTGAGTACTAGTTTTGACGTATTGATATGAAGTACTCTTTAACATATCAAAATTGTGTACTATTTTTGACGTATCAAAATTGTGTACTAATTTTGACGTATAATAATTGCGTACTATTTTTGACGTATAAAAATTGTGTACTAGTTTTGACGTATAAAAATTTCATACTCTTTTCGATGCATCAAAGTTGAATAATTGTTTGGACGTATCAAAATTGAGTACTTTTTTTTACGTATAAAAATTGAGTACTTTTTGACGGATCAAAATTAAGTACTGTTTTTGACGTATCAAAACTGCGCATCTTTTTTTTTCCATTTGTGATATTCAAACATACTTTTTATTGAAACTGACAACAACAGAAAAATTGTACCAGCAAAATTAATTCTTTTCAATGATTCTTTGAAGAAACACTTCTTCCAAAATCCAAAGATGGTAACCCTCATTAGCGCGCCACGATTGTCAGCGCCTCACTACACTAAGTGGGCATTTGAAGAACTACAAAATTTTTTCCCGCGATTCTCCACTGTAGGTAAATTACGCAGGATGTTTTCACTGGTCTCCAATGTAATTTATGGGGGATCACGGCTAAATAGGTCGACAGATTAACAGATTAGCCTAGAAACTCAGTTATTGCGGGGCAAATGGATGATTTACGCCTCGTCTACACCTACGAGGAATTTTAGAAATGGAAATTTCACGATATTCCTACGATTTGTTTAGTTTTAAAAGTTGCCCAAAATACATTCTTTTATTCCTGGAGACTGTTGCATAAGTTTTTGCTCTCTTGAACTTCTAGACAGACAATTTATGCAATATCTGCGAGTTGACCCGGGACTTTTTCCCCAAAAATAGCGGAAATCTATCAGGGGCTTTTGCACGTTGTTGGTCTCGCTCATGGCCAAAAAGCAGCCGAACAATTGTGTCCAAAATTTGCATAGATTGAGTTACTTCGTAACTTTCCAATGAGCATCTGATGTATATTAATGCTGGATCTGCTCGTCATTAAATGCAAATTAAACTTGATATGCAATTCAGGCTAATTGTGGGCATGCAAATTAGGTTTTTATGGCTTTAAGTAATGTTTCTTCGCAATCTTTTGAGTAAAGGAATGAAAAACTTGTTTGCGTCGAACATTTCTTTTCGGGTTAAAGGGATCCGAGTAAATCATTGGCAACATTTTAAAATTTTATTCAATTTTGAGACGTGGTTTTGGTTAGCGATTTGGTTAACTAATTTCGCTGTTAATAAAGAGAAAAAAAAGAGAAAAGACTAAGTAGGTTATGTCCGCTAGGTTGGGACTTGGGACAAGGAGAAATTGTGAAGGTCACTGAACCTCCATGCATTGAAATTGCTAATAAGACTGCGGCAGGGAAATAAATAAATGGATTTTACGCAGCTGGCGAAGTGCCACGTGTAATTAACAAATCTGCAAAATAATTAAAATGGCAATTGAGTGACCCAACCTAAGGTCAGTTTTAACCCCCCCACGGAGAAAGAGAGAAAGAAATGATATTTGCATATTTTTTTTTTCAATTTTTTTTTGAATAATAAATGATTGAGTATTGATGCAATATCCTGGAAGCCGACAAATGGCGACCTTGTGAAAAAAACGAGCGCTGGTTCTGATCATTTTTGTACGCACAAATGAAAATGTTTACACATTACGCAGTTTGCGCCACGTACTTTTCCCTTAAAATAGTCAATTTTACGTTATAAATATTGTAACGTAAAAATATTAAAGTTTAGTTTGCGCTCGCGTTTTCACGTTACGGTCATAAAAGTTGACTTACCATACAAAGTCACGTGGTTTCCGAAACTAGGAACTGTTTCTTATATTAAATATGGATGCAATTTCTGTTTTAACTAATTCGAAACAATGCCGCAACTTTATGATCGCGAATCGAAATGATTTCCGAAGGAAAACAACGAGATAAACGGTAACGCGCGCTCCTCTCGCTAATGAAGCGGAGAATTCAAAATGGCGGCGAACGAGGTCGTTGCAAATCGCAATTATTGGTCGGTGACGTCGCGGTGACGTAAATAGTGGAAAATTACCGGATTGGATACGTTATTTTTCGATATAGCGCAAGCTCCGTTAGAATTATGAATTTTCCACTATAGTTATAGGCATAACGGGGGTTTTTAATAACGTAAAATTGCGTCATGTTGGCGTATCATTATTACACTAACAGCAACTACATCTATACTCCGCAATGCATATTTCTCACAGGCCTGGGTTGCTAGTAGCGATAGTTTAACTTGGGATAGAAGCTGCGTAATACTTATGGTTTATTTCTTTTGTTGCGAGTTTCTTGACCTTTTGTGTCACCACCTAGTGATGACCCGTGGACTTCTGGTCCAATATGCAGAGTTTTTTCCAAAAATAGTATTAAAAATGGGAATAATTAAGCGTACATATGTAATACTGTCAAAGTGACAACATCACTGGGTGGAGACAATGTTGAACAATCCATTTGTTCATGGATTTGCATCTGTTCTTTTATTGTCTGGAGGTCAACTTGAAGAAAAGAGAAATGATCTTAAGCTCACGTGACTTTAAAATATTCACACTTAAAATTCTAAGCACATCATTCGACAGGAAATTTTTTTTTTTAGCACGTCTCGATTAAAGTCAGCCTGCTTGGCGCCATTTTAAGAGCCTAAAAGAAAATGAGTTGGCTCTGCTCCACATTTGACACACTTCAAACACATTTCAGGTAGGTATTTATTTATTGGTTAATAACTGCAAAATTTTTATTCATTTTTATTTTTTATTTTTTATTTTTTTATTTTGTTCGTAACATTTTTCTTATTGAGGTCTTAATTCAAAGTCTGGGTGTGTAGGAGTTTACCAGTAAATCACCAGCTATGAATTTTTTATGATTTTTATCTTTTGTCTCGTATTGTCTTCGTTCAAAAAGATAAGAAACTACTGATAAATTTACAATAAATTTTTTTTTTTTTTTTTTGTTTAATTTTAAAATTTAAATATGAAACCTTAATTTCAATTTTTAGCTTTGACGTGCTAGAATTTATGTCATTGTGACCATTTTGGAAGAAAAACAACATTAGATGGGGTTTGGGCATCCATCTTGGATTAGATGGATGCCTAAGTAAAAAAAAAAAATTATTTTCAATTCTGGGTTGTAAAAGTGATTGATTCCTTGATATAAAGTATTTTATGCTGTTATATATATATCTTTAATTGTCTTGTTTGATTTCTAATGGTTTAGAGAAGATGGTGTGATGTTTTTATGGGAAATTTTGGCAGCAAATTTTAGTGGTTTTAAAAAAAAAAGAAAAAAGAATAGAGTGTTAAAGGGTGTGTTAAAATGTGGATCTTTCAGGTAAATTAATCAACAGGAAACACATTTTGCATTTAAACCCAAACAACAATATATTATGGCATAAAAATAGTCTGTCAGTTTAAAGATGAAGGACCTCAACATTCCGCATGCATTTTTAAGAGAAAAAAGTATTATTTTTATAATAAAAAAAATAAAATAAAAAAAAAACAGTCTGCCTTTAATTAGATTAAAGATAAATAAAACTAAAGCTGATTAAATTTAAATTATTTGATTTTTTAATTTTTTTTAATTTTTTTTTTTTTTTTTTTTGGTTATAAATTTTTTTGCGGGTCAAAGAAACATGAAAAAAAGAGTTGAACTCTAAAATAAAAAAAATAAAAAATAGAAATATTAATGACTCACCTATGAGTTTGGACCACTGAGCAACCGGTCTCCAGTCTGGGTAATGTTTTGGGAATTTGTCCCTGGACCAAAACGTCTTGAAGATGACTTTGTAGACGGTGAGTCGATCACCTTTGCACCCCGTCGATGATGTAATGTCCGAATTGATCGAATTGTCGCCGTGGGAAGCGGTGAAAATTAAAAAGACGCCGCTCATTAGTACTAAATGCCACGGCAGAATTGTAGCCATGGTGCGGGTTGAACTGAACGAGAAAACTTAACGTAATAAAGTGGTGGAGATGCGGAGATGGAGATTTGAACTTTTGAGCTCGGTCGTTGCAAGTTGCAAACTAAAAAGAAAACTGTCGGCTCAAGGTGCTTTACAAAACTACTCCTCATTTAGTCCTACATCCCGCTGACGTCAATCAAATTCAGCCCAATGAGTGTAGACCTCGAATCAGACGTAAAATCCTTGGAGGAAAAAAAGTTCCACAGTTATTTCAGGATCTCAAAGCCATTTACATGGAAGAAATAAAAAATAAATGCAAAAATAATGGAGGGAAATGAAAAAGAAGTGCAAAAATGAAGTTTGTCTGCGTGCAGAATGCTGAGAAAAAAATAGTGCTTTAAAAATTTAAATTTTTTAAGACATTAAGTGAATTATGCGAAGTAAACAAATTAATGCAATAAAAATTTAAATTAGAGTCAGTTTTATGGCTAGAAATTAAAATATGAAAAAAAAATATTTGTTAAAGATTTGATAATGATGCGAGGAAATAATGGCAGAAATATAAGCATTGTTTCATCATATTGGGCTTATTATTGGGTAAAAAAACAAAATTTACGTGAGATTTTTATGGTCAAATATGAAGCAAAAAAAAAAGTTGTTTGTTTGTTGGGGTTTTAAAATGATCAAAAAATAATGAAAATAAAAGAATAAAAGAAAACAAGCATTGTTTTATCATGTTGGGCTCATTATTGAGTGAAAATCAAACAGAAATACTATTTTATGGTTAAATATGAAGAAAAAAAAATGATTTGTTAGTTGGGGTGCTAACAATGACCTAAAACTACAATAATAATAAAATAATAAGAGAAAACAAGCATTGTTTCATTATATTGGGCCTATTATTGATTGAAAACAAGAAACTTTATGGTTAAATATGAAGAAAAAAAATGATTTGTTAGTTGGGGTGCTAACAATGACCCAAAACTAGAATAAAAATGAAATAATAAGAGAAAACAAGCATTGTTTCATCATATTGGGCCTATTATTGATTGAAAACAAGAAACTTTATGGTTAAATATAAAACAAAAAAATGATTTGTTAGTTGGGGGGTCTAACCATGACCCAAAAATACAATAACAATGAAATAAATAAAATAGTAAGAAAAAACAAGCATTGTTTCATCATATTAGGCTTATTATTGAATGAAAACAAATTTTTTTTAAAGTCAAAAGAACAAAAAAAATTAAAAATAAAACTATTTGTTAGTTGTGGGCCTAACAGTGACTCAACTCAATGAAATAATGACAGAAAACAAGCATTGTTTGATTGAGTGACAATGGAATAATCTTAATAATTTCAATTCAATTCCTGGATTTTGGTTGTCTTAATCATTTCAGTAGAATGTGTGCACTGTTGCATTTTTGCTGTGGGACAACACAAAAGCCATGAATTGATTTTATTACAGTATATATCAATTTTATTTTATTTTATATAAGGTGGTTTGGAAATGAGTCATAAAATAAGGTGCTAAAGATAAGCCTCGTTTCAAGGTTAGGCTTAACAGCAGATTCCGATCAATTTTATCCAATGTTTATTGCTTGAATTTCAATTTCTCATGTGAAAGTGAAGTGACTCATGCCCACTTAATGAGCCTAAATAAAAAAATTGGCTAATCTTCTAGTTTTGATATTATTTATTGTTATTAAAGTTCTTGCATTGAATTAATCTCTCGAAAACTTCAAACACGTGCACTTTGCTTATTGCAATACAATAGGAGATGCAATTTGAAGATGTGTCAGCCATTAAAGTAGAAATTTTCATTTATAAACTTTTTCCACCTTATCTTTTACTTAACTATCAAAAAAAGAAAACTACCTAAATCGAATTGACCTAGTTGGAGCGTTTAAAAAGGAAAACTAAATGAAAACAGATTGCAGTGACTGCAAATAATCATTCGATATATTTTCACTGCACTGCTGCACCCAACAATGCCAGTTTCCATTGTTCTATCCCTGTTCCAATATGGCTGCATTAAAAAAAATGGTGTTTCAGTCATATTTTAAACAGTTTATAATGATTTTGAGTCATTTTAGACCACAAAGTGATATTAAAACACAAAATAAACAACTTTGGATCTACTGAATAGGTAGTTTGATTGGACAATTTGGAATGCATTATTAATATGTGTCATAACCTAAATGTTGACTTAGTTGGGCTATAATTAGGTGTTGGTGAAAAAAAAATTTTTTAAACCACAAAACAAATGGTGGATTTGCTTATTCATACACAGCTTGTCACTTTGGCACATCATTTATTGGAGTGAAGAAAATGGAAGAGAAAAAAAGAAAAATATAAAAATGTAAAAAAGAAAGTTCCATTCATTTCTTTTTACTATGAAACCTGTTATGCAACTTGATATTAATTCTCCTATTTTGAGATGAATTCATCCTCTCACATTATACTTAATTCATATAATCTTCAAGGTTTTTGGGTTGATGCCATTAAGCCATTGGACACATGTCAACTGACCACCCCTAAGCTGCGATTGACCTATCAATTTGTCCTAATTTTTCTTTTACTGCTCAAAAATTTCCCTCCAATTATCATTTTAGTCATTGGGACAAAAAAATTGGATTTATCAAATAATTGGAAATGATCAATTTTTTAATGTTATTGTTTTCATTTCAACTTTTTCTATTTTGTTTTCTTGATTTTTCAGTATAACCGGATCTTAATGCCAAGGTTTTTGGAGACCCAAGGTGACATTGTACATAAAGATTTTAAAAAATGATAATCAGGAGGAAGTAAAAAAGGTGTTAATTTATTTCTATTTTGTAGATTTTTTTCATAAATATTAATATTCTGAATAAGAAAGTGACCTCAAGACTTTTCCAGAAGGCTACCAGGTGCAATGTGTAGGTGTACGGTGTGTACTATGTGAATAGACTGAAAGAATGACACATTGAAGCCTATGTGCCTCCAATAAAATAAAATTATATATTATATTATACTTCAAATACATACTTATGTATTTTTTACAGATACAGCTTTACCGCTTTATGAAATAAATGAATAAATACACAATTTGTGACCGATTATCGGCCACTGACAACCGTATCCCAATCGCCATAACAACTCACCAGTAACAAGGGCGTTGACGGTTACAAATTTGACATAATATTCTTAAAATTTTCTGCACCCAACACCTTGATGCCAATATTCAAACACTAAATTCTATTTTTTGGACTCAAAGACATAAAATTGTTCATTGCACACGAGTGGATAGTGTCGTTGTTATTATTCCTAAAAATCAAGTATTTATTGCATTTGTGTGTACACAAACATGGATTCTTCTTCAGTTTGATTTTGGCAGCAAGATACCCGGTGCAGGGCCGGTTAACCATTAAACAATATAAGCACGGGGGAAAGGGGGCACCACAGCCGATTAAATATGCTGATAATTGCCATAAATTTGGAATTAGATATATGTAAGGACACCATAATCTTTTAGTGCTTGGGACGTCTAAAGGTATTAATCCGACCCTGACCGCGTGCAGACAATAGGCATCTTGACATTCCAGAGCGCTTACCGAAGTGGGATAAGTTGGTCTTCAAGACACCTTTTTCGGTCTTCAGAAGACCCTTTACTCCATGAGCCTCGTACAATCCTATTCGTCTAAGGTTGTTGGGAATAATGTCACTAATTTGTCCTTTATTGCTGGTTTTAATTCTTGGAATACATAATTAATCTTTTGTACCTCAGTCAGAGGAGGTCGTGCAAAAGAGCATTCATGAAGTATTTGTTTCATAAAGTCTATTGCAGACCCTTCTGTGTGTTTCATTGAATGAATTTTATCTCTGTCTCTGGTCTACGACGGAATTTTGCTTTTATTTCTGCTTTCCAGAAGACCTATATCGTGCTATCTAGACAGTGGCCATTTTAGAGTTTGCGAGGGCCTAGCCAAATGGAGCAAATAAGAAAAATGTTACATCGCATGATTCTTACTAAGTTTCATTTTATTAAATTTGAGAGACTTGCAGCCACGAGATCCTAGGCTCAGTTCTTCTAGCCCTAAAACTGCCATTGACCGCGCTACAGAATTCTTGAATAAAAAATTGTATTTATTAGTTTGAACAGAAATGCTTGGTAAATTTGCTATAAAAAATCACTTCGTCAAATTGCTTACTTAAGTTACAGTTGCTAGAAAATGACACTTTGTGGAGTGTCCACTCCAATATCATAATTTGTATAATCTATGTATATTAGGTGACGCCGTTCCGGCAGCGCCATTTGGTGAATACGAATAAAAGTTTGTCTTAATTTTCCCAATTTACACGTGAGTCTTCTTTATTTACAAGAAGGCACTTTATGTACGATATACAACACTTTGGTTTACTACTCGTTATCAATTAATTAATTAATTAATTTAATTTTTTAATTGGTTTTGTTAGTGATGCCATTAAACCACTTTTTCTTTGTGTGGTTAGATTAACAGGGATCCTAAATAGTGAACCAATCTGGTAGTTTTCCACTGTTGACGTCACTAAAACTGAAAATGCAAATTGAGGTTCATGTTCATTTGCAATTACTTCCTCAATGATACATGTAGTGTACGTACAGTAATTAGCAGTGTGCAATGCCACATTTGAGAGTGCGAAATCACTGAATTATTCATGTGCATGTTGCAAGATAATCGCAATAAATAATCGCCTGACAACTGTGCGTGCACGTCTTTATTGGCGCAAAAAAAAACGATGACGTCATTTGGTATATGGAAATAAATTAGAGAAGCGCTGTAAAATAATTTTTTTGGCATTCATATTGGAATTTTAGATTTGTTTCGTTAATTTTTGATTGTTTTTTTGGGAATAAATACTCAAATTGAATTGAAATGTACATAAATTTTGTTGCAAAACTTGTAGGATAAATACAGAAAAAGTTTTTAGGGTTTTTGTTTAACCTAATTATTTCATTTAAATCATTTTAATTCTTTTTCAGTCATCCTGTTTTGCAGAATTCATCTTCAGTTAGTTGACCTGCAATTGGGGTGGTCTCTTTGTGCACTTATTGATTGAGTATAATGGAAATCAGTTGAATATTGAAGTAATAAAACTGGAGAATTTCCAATGAAATGTGACATTATTTATTCAGAATTTCTTCATTTTTCTCCCAGTTGGTTATAAACATAAAAGTAAAAAATTTTAATTCAATTTAATTTTTTTGATGGCCCACACACACACACAAACACATTGCTTTGTTTTCATTAATAAATCAAATTTTAATCACAGTATCAAGGTTACAATTCCTAGATTTTATCTGGTGATAGTGAATGCATTATAGTCTCATTATGAGTGCAAGTACAGTCATAACTCATTAACAATTAGCAGGAAGTGTTTTGCCCAAATCCAGGAAATCCATGCTAAGAAAAATACATACCCAGATCGAGAAAAATGCTGACATAATAGTTATTACACAGAAATTAGCACAAAAAAATAAAAATAAAAATAAAATAACAATATATAATCAGATTTCAGGATACTAAAATCAACAAAACAACTTGGTGCATTAAAAAAATTTATTTATTGGTTTGTAAACATGTATTTCCTTGTGTAACTAACATACTGCATCTCTCTGAAGTTAAAATAGGATTGGTGCGCTTTTAGGACATGAAATATAACACAAAAACAAGAATAATGTATAGATTATTAATTAATTATTGCAATATTTCTATTTATAAATCTTGAAATAGAATTATTGCAAAACTACTAGCTTAGATTAAAAGATTTATGAGCTTAGTCCGCTTTTATTTCTGAAATCAGTAATGACCAGAGCAGACTGGCATCTAGCGGCTGGCATCTAAAGCTTAGATCAATTAAGTATCACGCAGGCACTAGACTTATTCCGGATCCGTTAGATCTAGCTCCTCATACGTCATAAGTTAGTAACGGCTTTCAGCTTCCGGTTCGGTTTAAGCAGCGACCACGTTAGCTGTTGTAGCGTGAGTATCCAATTCATCCTTTCATCTTGGTTTTTCTTGAAATATTTAACCCATCCGCACTGTAAATTACCATTTCTAATTTCCAATATATCTCGTACGATTAATTGTGTAGAAATTTTTATTAATTTCGCTTTAATTTCGTGGTTTCAGAGTCCTTAAAAAACCTTGACGCACGACCGTGCTTTACCACAAAGATGGGCAGGGAGGACAAAAAGACATGGAAGAAGAATTACTTCACCAAACTGATAGTACATTTAGGAATTCTTGTTTTTGATACGATTTACAAACAGTGTATATTTTTTAATAGCAACATATTGAAGAGTATCCGAAATGTTTTATTGTCGGCGTGGACAATGTGGGATCGAAGCAGATGCAGCAGATTCGCATCCAACTGCGAGGCGCCGGCGCGGTGTTGATGGGCAAGAACACGATGATCCGTAAAGCTATACGAGGACATTTGGAGAAAAACCCCGCATTGGATCGGTAAATCAAAGAATTTCGTGCGAATATGTGATTTTCTAAGTTAACTTTCGTGTTAATTATGTTGAATTATCTTTTTTCGTGTTAAAATTCATGTTTATTATGTAATTTTGTGTTTTTTGGTTAAAATTCGTCTTTTATTAGTAAGAATTTGTGTTTTTTGGTTAAAATTTGTCTTTTATTAGTAAGAATTTGTGTTTTTTGGTTCAAATTCGTGTTTTATTAGTTAGAATTTGTCGTTTTTGGTTAAAATTCGTGTTTTATTAGTTAGAATTTGTCGTTTTGGGCCATATTTAGTGCTTTTCTGATTACATTTCGTGTTTTATTGGTTAAAATTTGTCATTTTTGGTTAAATTTAGTGTTTTTTTTCTTCTTAAGTTCCGCGTTTTAATGGTTAAAATTTGTTTTTTGGGATATTTAATTTTTTTTTCTTTTTCTTTTGTTTAGTTTAATCAATCATATTCGTGGAAATGTTGGTTTCGTATTCACCAAGGACGATCTTGTGGAAGTTAGAGATAAAATTGTCGCAAACAAGGTATAATTAAGTGAAATAAAAGTTTTTGAAATATTTTAACTTTCTTTTTCCTTTTCCTTTGAAATGAAATGTAGGTCCAAGCACCGGCTAAGGCAGGCGCTTTGGCTCCAATCGATGTGATAATTCCGGCACAAAACACCGGTTTGGGACCCGAAAAAACGTCATTTTTTCAAGCTTTGTCCATTTCAACTAAAATCTCGAAAGGAACAATCGAAATCATGGTAAAATTATTATACATAAATCGATTTTTGAATTTTGGTTAATTTTTTTATATTTCAATTTCAGTCTGATGTGCATTTGATTAAAAAGGAGGAACGAGTCGGAGCCAGCGAAGCCATGTTATTGAACATGTTGAACATTTCGCCGTTCACTTACGGTCTAAAAATCCAACAAGGCAAAAACACCAACACAAAAAAATAAATAATTATTTCGATATTTATTTTTGAAATTGTTTTGTTTTAGTGTACGATTCGGGAACCGTTTTCGAACCGTCCATCTTAGACATCAAGCAAGAGGATCTTCGTGAAAAATTCATGATCGTAAGCAAAAAAATATCAATTAAAAACAAAATAAAAATTTTTAATTTTTTTAATTTTTTTTTAGGGAGTTGCGAACATCGCCGGTCTGTGTCTGCAAATCGGGTACCCGACGCTTGCGTCTGCGACTCACTCGCTCGCGAACGGGTTCAAGAACCTCGTCGCCATCGCGGTGGTCACTAACATCGACTTCAAGGAAGCTTCGACCGTAATTTTTTTATTTAAAAAAAATCTAAATTGCTCGTTTTTCGCGATGATGATGAACTGTGGATGAGTTCGGCGGTTATAGTGCTGTTTCCAGAAATGGAGAACCCTTCAGCATTGGCCGCGGAACGTGAAATTAAACGCCTCGTGCAGTCTGAGCGATTTTTTTTTTAAATTTTAAAATTTTGTTTTATTCGGTTTTTAATTGATTTTTTTTTTTTTTTTGTTTTTAGGCGAAGGATTTCTTGAAAGATCCGTCGAAGTTTGTTGTTGCGGCTGCGGCACCTGTGGTGGCCGAGCAGAAGGCCGGGAGTCCGAAAAAAGAAGAGAAACCGAAAGTGGAAGAGAAGGATTCCGAATCTGACGACGATATGGGTTTTGGCCTCTTCGATTAAATGTCCCTGGCGATTTATAATTGCTCAGTGGAAAATATATATAGGGGAAAATGAATGTTTTTTACCTTATATGATTGAAATAAAATAAAATAAATGATTAAAAGTGGCAGTTTATTATTTTTGAAACGATCCGTCGTAAATATCAGAATCGGTCAAAAAAAAAAAAAGACTAAAAATGGAGGGCTTGGTTATAGCTAACAAACAGGAATAATTTCTAGGGTAAAAATAAACGGCAATTAGTAATAAATGCCTAAAAGCTGACAAAGAGTATTAATTTTTTATAGATTACAAACTTTAAATCATGTTTTGATTACTTGAAGGATCCATTTTATCGAAATTTTTAGTTACACAAAAACTCATTAGATGGCGATTCGCATAAAACGATAAAGGCAGACTCATACGGCGTGGGGGTATCGTCCTTCGGCTATCACGAAACTGGATATTTGTTTTAGCGGGAATTTCTCGTTTTTTGTGCGCTGGCTGCGGCGGTGAAATGAGTTCGGATGTGACTTTGCAGGACATAAAATTAGAACTTAAAGTATGGGAAAACGAATTTATGAAATGCAATCAACGGAAAGCGAATTCAAATGATATCAAAGCCGCACCGCAGAAAATTCGAGGTGATTTGGATGAAATTGAAATGTAATTGATTTAATTGGTCGATTTATTTTGACTTTCAGATGCTTATAAATCGTATTGGAAAGCGAAAAAACCAACTGGGAACACCGGTAGTTGGGGGAAGCACCTGAATAAAGATAAACGAGCGAAATGTGATGAAGAAAACGACGAAAAAAGTTGCGATTTGGACGTGTTTTGTGAAAAAATTGCAAAAGTTCCATTAACTAAGAAAGTAAATGATTAAAAACGAGTTTGGATTGGATGAAAGTTGCAATAAAAGTTTTATTTTTTATTTTTAGGCGCCGGAATTGACGGTGAAACGCGTTTTGAGCGCGCCAAGGACGAAAAACGAAACGGTTTTGTGGGACTCAGATTTTACGATTAAGAAAACGTATTCGGACAAATCGTTGCATTTCAAGCGTGTTAATGCAGCGAGTGGTCCGAAATTGAGTTACCGCGAAAGGAAAGTGGATCATGGGTGGTTGAATCGATGCAGTGAGAAAATAGATGAGAAAAACGACGAGAAATTGGATTATAGTGAACAAAACGACGAGAAATTGGATTGTAGCGAACAAAACGAAGGAATTGTCGAAGAAAACGAAGAAATTGTTGATAAAAGACCGAAAGTTATCGAAAAGAACCAAGAAAGTGATGATAAACGATCGAAAATGGTAGAAAAAGACGAAGAAAATGATGATAAACGATTTAATTTTGTCGAATTTGACGGAAAAGATGATTTTGAAGAAAGAAAAACGTTTTCCGAAGCGTCATTCGTCCATATCGACGTCGCAGAAGCGAATGTAAATGGAGAGAAGAGAGTTTTAAGTGATTTTTCACCTCCGATTTGCGTAAAAACAAAGAAAGTCAATCAAGATGGTGGAATTTCTCTTAAAAATGAGAAGAAAATGAATTTATTAGAGAAGTAAACGTTCAATGTTTTTAATTTTTGAAGTTTAAAATTAATTTTTGTGTCTGATTCCAGGAAAATGAAGTCGAATTCCGCCAATGATAATTTCGTGCGCATCGACATCCGAAAGAAGAAATTCCATCGCGGAAAAAAGGCGTTTTCCGCAGTTAAATATAAAAGGAAGAAATGGGCGATGAAACAGAAATTTAAGGACAATGTGAGCACCGAAAGCGAATGTTTTCGATGCGGACAAACCGGTCACTGGATTAAAAATTGCCCGCTGAAGACCGGTCGTTCGAAAAAAGACATCGAACGGCGCGAAACAGAAGTTGAGGACGAGATCGAAGATGCGAGTCCTTTCCTGACGCTAGAAGAAGCCGCGGCACTGGCCACGGGGGTTAAAAGCCGAGAAAACACCGTTAAAGTTAACGTTTATAGCGTCGTTAAAGAGGATTTGGCGCCCGAAAAACCCAAAAAGCGACTCAGAATTGATGAAATTGATGAAGTTAGTGTGGAAAATGAGGGAAAACGACATAAAATGGATGAAAATATTGTGGAAAATGAGGGAAAACGTCACAAAATGGATCAAATTGACGAAAATATTGTGGAAAATGAGGGAAGACGTCACAAAATGGATCAAATTGACGAAAATATTGTGGAAAATGAGGGAAAACGTCACAAAATGGATGAAATTGACGAAAATATTGTGGAAAATGAAGGACAACGTCACAAAATAAATGAAATTGACGAAAATATTGTGGAAAATGAGGGAAAACGTCACAAAATGGATGATATTGAGGAAAAACAACACAAAATTGATGAAATTATTAAGGGAAATGACGATTCAAGTGATCAAAACGTAAAGCCGATGTTCGAAATGGATGAAAATGGCGAAATGTCGAGTAAAATCGTAAATTTTAAGCATTAAAATGAATGGAATTAATTAAATTGTATTTCAGAAACTCCGAAATTTGTGTTTGATACTCTGAAGAAATTCGGCTACGACCGATTTCGACCGGGACAAGAAGAAACGATCATGAGGATTTTATCCGGTTTATCGACCCTTCTCGTGTTGTCCACCGGAGCGGGCAAATCATTGTGTTACCAGTTACCGGCTTATTTATACGCGCAAAAATCAAACTGCATTACTCTGGTTATTTCGCCATTGGTATCCTTAATGGAGGATCAGGTCTGTACACAGAAATTAAGAATTTAATAAATGTTAACTTTTTAAAAAATGTTTAGGTCACTGGACTACCAAGTTGTTTAAAAGCTGTTTGTTTACACTCAAATTTAACCACTAGTCAACGGAAAAAGTCTTTAGACGCGATTTCTAGCGGTAAAGTTCACATTATTCTCATTTCGCCAGAAATGGCGGTCGGCGGAAAAGCGGGTTTCGGTCTCCCGGTAGACCTCCCGCCCATCGCTTTCGCTTGCATCGACGAAGCGCATTGCGTTTCCGAATGGTCGCATAATTTCCGACCGTCTTATTTACGTTTACACAAGGTTTTAATAGAAATTATGTCCGTAAATTTGTTTATTTTAATTTTAATTTATTTTTTTTAGGTTTTGCGCGATCGGTTTAAAGTGAAATGCATTTTAGCCTTAACCGCAACAGCGACGAGTCGGACAGCCGGCAGTGTTGCGGAGCACCTGGGAATTAATGGCGACAAATCGGGAATAATAAGGGGAAATATAATTCCTTCTAATTTGTGTTTGTCCGTGTCTAGAGATGATAATAAAGATGAGGTAATTTCAAGAGAAAAATTTAAAATAGTTTCAATTTCACTAATGTTGAGGATTCAGGCTGTGATTAGTTTGCTAAAGGGAGACCGGTTCTCTTCGAGCTGCTCCATTCTTATTTATTGTACGCGAAGAGAACAAACTGAGAGATTGGCGACGGTTCTTCGAACATGTTTGAGGGATGATTCTAGTACGGGTGAGAGGAATTGGATCGAATTAATTATTGAAATCTGAATTTGAATATTTTGTAGGTTTGAATTTGATCGCTGAGGCGTATCATGCGGGGCTTAGCGCGGCTAAGAGGAGATCGGTGCAGAATGCTTTCATGAGCGGGAAATTGAGAATTGTTGCGGCCACTGTGGCTTTTGGCATGGGGCTTGATAAAGCGGATGTTCGCTCGATTATTCATTATAATATGCCGAGGAGATTTGAGAGTTATGTGCAGGAAATCGGAAGAGCAGGAAGAGACGGGAAGAAAGCTCATTGCCATCTTTTTCTCGATTCGCGAGTAATTTTCGATTCTAAATTTTGAATTTACAATTTTATTTTTTATTTTTATTTTTTTTATAATTTAATATTTCAAGAAAAATTAATGTTTTTTTAGGGAGGTGATTTAATGGAACTTCGGCGCCATATTTTTGCAAATGACGTCGACAGGTCAACATTGCGGAAGTTGGTACGCGATGTTTTCCCAACGTGTAAATGCGCACAAAATGACAACTTTTCGTGTCGAAAACACGAAGTGGCGCTACCTATCGAGGAATTAGTCCAGAAACTTGATTTGAAAGAAGAAAGTGGGTTGTCAGATAGAAATTTATTTAATTTAATTAATTTCATTGATATTATTGTTAATTTTTTTATTTAAAAACAAAAAATAGATATATCCACTTTGTTGTGTTATTTGGAACTTTCGCCTGAAAAGTGGATCGATATTCTTAATCCTGTTTATTCGTGGTGTAAAATCTTCTGCTACGATGGACCGAAACAACTCAAAACGGCGTCAATTAAAGTTGGTTTTACATTAAAAATTCGTAAGATTTGTAAATAATGAAAAATATTTCGACCAAAAATCGAATTATTCGTTAAGAAGTTATAAATCTTTCGAAAAGAATACAAAATATTCGAAAAAATCGTAAAAATGACAAATATTTTCTATTTTTTTCTATTTAGTGTCCACCAATGGCCGCAGCGATCGCTTTGGACCTTCAAAGTGGCCAAAATCACGATAAAAGCAGCAGCGTTGAATTCCCAATCGTGTCTGTAGCGTCGCGCATGGGTTGGGATTCGGGAATAGTCAAACGTGAAATTAAGGGCCTCGAATGGAATCAAGGTATAAGCTGAAGAAAATTGTTTAAAAATAAATTTTACGAATTATTTTACGCATTATTAATTTTAGCGAATGGAAAATTTCGAAAATCGGGAATTATGACTGAATTTTCGAAACTGGCGTTCCATTTCATGGCACCAGGCAACTTTAACGGCGATCAAATGGACCGAGTGTTGGATTATCTCAATTCCTACGTTGGCAACCAAAAAAAGAGCGAATTAAAGCAACTGGAAGCTTCCTACGAAGCGTTTTACACGTGAATTTATCAACTTTTCGATTAATTATCATTTGATTAGAGTTATTTTATTTTAGCGTGTCGAAACCACGATTCTGGAGTTGCAGCGACAGCTACGATGAAGCTAAAAGCGATCAACTAAAAGGGTTTTTGACGGATTATTTTGACGGTCGAGCTGCAACGATTGAAGAGCCGATAGCGATACCGAAATTAGACGTAAAATTGCACAAAAATTTTATTTTTTAAAATTTTATTTTTTGATTTTTTTTTCAGGTTGAAAAGCAAAGGAGTCACATCCAGAGTGACATTCGGGCGTTTCTTGGTATATATCACGACCAAACGTTTGCTGGTCGTTCCATTGCTAGGATTTTTTGCGGAATCGACAGTCCGTGTTTTCCCGCTCAAGTTTGGGGGCGGGTACGGCGCTTTTGGAGAAGCCATTTGGATGTTGATTTTGATTTATTGTGTAAGTGGGCAACGCAAGAACTAATCAGATTGAAGTAAAATAACTCCATTCCTATCTTTTTTGTGTAAATAAACAAATATTTTTTTCCAATTGCATTATTATTATGTTCACGCGACATATGGGCGCAGAACCGTAATCCAGAGCCATCTGGTGGTGGTCATTGTAGCTACTGAGAGGGTAGCCAATTCTGGAAATCTCATATGGGCTAAGATTTTGGATTTTAAAATTTTAGAAATTCTAGAAATCCATGAAATCCATGAAATCTTCTAAATTGTTGCAAAATTTGTAGCAAAATCTATAAAGAAATCCATGTGAAATCTTCAATTTACAGTACATTCCTGAAATCATTAAATCTACAGCGTATCTCTGAAATCATCAAATTTACCACAAATCCTTGAAATCTAGCAAATCTCTGAAATCATTAAATCCACAGCATATCTCTGAAATCATCAAATTTACCACAAATCCTTGAAATCTAGCAAATCTCTGAAATCCAAGAAATTCTGGAAATTCATTAAAATTTTTAAAGACATCCACTTGAAATCCTGAGAAATCCTCCTGAAATTCTGAAATCTTCAGGATTTCAAAAGGATTTCAAATCTCATGCACGATTTTAGTGATTGGCTACCCTTCGTTTTTGTTCGATTTTGCTACAAATTTTGCAACAATTTAGAAGATATCGTGGGTTTCTAGGATTTTGAAATCCAAAATCATTGCTCGTACAAAATTTCCAGCATTGGCTACAATCCCTCGGATTTTAGACAACGCTTTCAATTAAAATTTACCTTTAAAAACATTTAGAAACTCAATTAATATCTATTTTCATTGTGATACTGCAAAAGAAGGGCAGTGGTCTATAGAAAGATGCATTGCATTAGGCACACAATGTCAATTCGTGGGAACAAAATAGAAGTTATATTTTATAGCAAAAAAAGGTGGCTCACAACCCAAAGGTATCACAAATATCAAATTGCAGTAATTTTATCCACACCAGAAAAAGATTTAATTTAAATAATTAAGATTTTTGTGTGATGTAACAAGTGCAATCTTGAAATTTGAAATATTACATTATTCAGTTATTTTTAATTTTTGTGGTCATATTAATGTGACGGCTCCACTAGAGCTAGAGGAGGTCGGACTTGTATGGACGTCCGAGTTTGAATTTTCAATCCTTGGGGATTGAATAGGATCATCAATCCCCTGTCCTAGTTTTTTGTCGCATTTGCGGCATCTGGAGTCTGCTGTTTATTTATTGCTTCCAATAATTTTGCAGCCAGATTGTTTTCTAAGTCCGCAAAGCGTTTGTCTAGAATTTCGGTTGTAACCCAATTGGGTTAAACTCGTTTTGGCTCGCTGACAGCGTCAGTGCCCGGATTAGTACGTTTGTGCTGATCTGGTTTGCGCCTATTTGGGACAATCGCGTTTAAAGTGTCCTGCTTCGCCGCAGTGGAAACACTTTCCCGTTTGGGATTCCATGTGCTTCCCGACAAGGTTATTGATATTTACTACGAGGTCCTCCTCCTCTCTTTGGGGAGATGGGAGAGATTCCTCATCACTTTCTTCCTTGGCCATGTACAGGGCTTGTAGCCCCCTTAAGATGCTTTTACCAGTTGGTTTGGCATCTTTGTTGGTTTTTATACTGGCCTTAACGACTTAGTCCAAATTATCGACGACCACAGTCGCGTTGCGTTGTGCACGCGTTTGAAACAGGAGTCGGTTGTTTTCTATGAAAGAAAATACCTCCGAAAAACCTTTCTTTCCATATTGCCCATTTTGGACTAATTTGTCGATTGTGGTCGTGACTCCTCAGAGTCCGGGCCGTTTCGTTTTTTCACTAGTATTTGTAGCGAGGAAATAAAAAGATAAAATCAAAAACTCTTGAGAAAAACTGTTTTCCTGCGGAAGTAGAAGTTTTAAAAAACGAGTTCATGTTAGCGAACGTGTAAACGGCCATCGAATGATCATCCCAAGTTGAAGGTGGGCTTAGCGAGTCACGAATTCTCATCACAAATTCATAGGCGGGTTCATCGTCCCTCTGCTTTATGTTAATTAGCCTTAATAGTCCTTGACATTGGAACTAAGTCAAATTGGTCTACAAAAGCCACCTCGAATTGTTCCCAAGAGGTTTTTGTTGTTCAGGTACCAATTTTGGGCCCTACCAACTAAATATCCGGGGACGCCGGTGTGGACCATTTCGTCTAAGGGAATTCCCTCGGCCATGGTCACAGCTTTACAAATTTCTAAAAATTTGATTACATCTTCCTGACGTTCGTTGAATAGAGGGATCTTCATTCGCCGAACAAAGTTGAGGAGGTGCATGCCGTTTCTCTAACGAGTTCCGCAGCTGCCTCCTTGGCCACATCTTGAGACCATTGGAACACAAAAGCCATGTCATCCGACGTGAATCTAGATGACTACCTATCTGTTCCTTCCGAGCGGGGAGTCGATTGACTTCCATGCTCGAATTTTGTTGATCGGTTATTTCTAATCCGTTCAATGGGAACGGCTCCTTCGTTTTCCCTTATGGGAGTTGTGGGGCGACTACAGGGTGGTATCAGGGTAACCCAAATACCCTTAGATTCTTGTTCCAAACTTTCGGGTCTTAGATGCTTTGTCGAGCTAGTTCTAGACCCACCTTCGGAATAGAATCTTCGGTTACACGGACTAGCGGGATTGATACGCCTATTACGGTTTGCCGCAAGAGCCGTTGCCCTTGGGGACGTGGCTGTAATAATTTTTTAAGGCCTAGGTTCGCCGATTGGTCAAACCACGGGCCTTCGGCCTCGCATCTGCACGAAGTTTCAGACTTCAGCGAGGGTACGGAACATGTCTGCATCCAGGTCCGTACCGTATATACAATTCTTCGTGAGAGAGTTCTAAGTCACCAACGTCGGGGAACATTAGCTCCGTATCATCGGATCGATTTGGAAGATTGATATCTTCGTTCTTCGGTTTATCTCTCACTAAATCAAACAAATTTGTCATATTTTTTCGAATGAAAAAACTATAGACTCACAAATTAAAGTAATAAAATTAAGTTCTACCATAGACATATATTATATATTATATTATTATATTATATGTTATATATGTCTATGGTTCTACTTACGTATGCAGCACAAATCCTGTTATTTACGAAAGTCGTACACGTGGTCTGGCTTTGTAGGCAGAAAGGATTGTTACGACTGGTCTTTGTCAGGTTGTGTGGCACAATGTGGTAGTAGGTGTCAATCTTTTCTTAATCCTCGTTCCTTCCGGTAAATCCAGAGTTTACCATTGGTGGAAGGGCACAACTCCCGGACGATCATTCCTGAACACATAATTTCCTGTAAAATAATCAAACGAGTAAACTTTGTGATTCATCCAAGTTTCAACCAGACAAAATATGTCTACATTCATATTCAAAAAATTTAACATGAATTCATCCCTCTTAGTTCTCAACCCCCTCACATTTTGATAGTAACATTTTAGCTCCATGAAAAAATACCCCAAACTTTGCCTCTCTCAGGCAAAATTAAAGTTAATGCAACAAATAAAATCAAAATCAATATAAATAAGAATAACACTATAGAAAACACTTCAAAACTAAAACTAACATTAAAAATGAATAAGGAATAAATTAAACAAATTAAATAGGTAAATAAATTAATAATTAATAAGATAAACACTAAAACCCATTGAAAACGAAGGCAATTATCTAAACAAACATAATAAACCAAATTAAGAAAAGCCAAATATACAAAATATACAAAACCAATATAACTCACGTAATTAATGAAAAAATCAATATACTTAATAAAAAAATAATCGATGAAATGCAAATATCCTGGAACTTAGGTCTGAGTAGATCTAAAAGTAAAGTTCCCAAATTCGGACTCTTTGGTGAAACTTGGAAAAGTTTACGTAAAATCCGTGATAATCCAATCTAAATAGATGGGAAATCACCTCGTATATCTAAATTCTCTTACCATTCGGTAACTGTATCGTGACGGTGCAGAAAGTCAACCAAATATCCCCGAATCGCGAAGATTCCAAGATGTCGACCAAAAGTGCACACAAAGGAACTACGCGGACTCGAAAATGGCCAATAATCCAGACCGGTTACAACAACCCAGATGCAAATCCAGATGCGATCTCCGACCAAATGCGATAAGTGTAAAATTGTTATGCGTGTTTTTGGTTATCTTTTTAATTGTTTTTAAATTAGTCATTTGTCGGCATAGTCTTATGTTTAATTGTATCTTTAAAAGTATTATCGCCGGGGATAATTCATGATTGAATTACTTCTTCTTAGACAATAAATTGTGTGTATGTTTTGTTAAAATCGTGTTTGCTTATTTATCTCAATTTATCAAAGTGCATATACCCCAGGTCGATATTGTCACATTATGAAAGTAAAAAAAAATAGATTCGCTATTCTTTTTTTCTTGCACTCTTTTACTCTGTTTGAATTGCGGGTGCAATCCAAGATTTACTGATTAAAATTATTCTTTTTATTCATTCGAATGCAAATAATCTTTCCTATCGAAATAATAGTTCTTTATTATTTAAATCTCGGTGGAACCTCCACTTGTGACGATGACATTCTGGGTTCAGAACTATTAGCTCTGTACATGCGTCGAATGACGCAAGTCAGAGATTCTGATAGTCATGAAAATCAGTGTAAATCTTGAGTCAGAGTTAGTGTGAGAAATGAGACGTTTAGTTATCAAAACACTACATTTATTAGTAACCAGATGTAGCTGCGTTTGCAGTTATCTGGGTCTTTCAGAGTTATAAAAGTTATACAAGTTCTATGCCGACAACTGGCATTATGGTAATGTGTAGTAAAAGCTGTATAATGACTATCGATACTCAATTCGGATATGGGGGTGGTTCATCTTGTGTTCTGCGATCGGCATTCGAGTTACGTCTTTGGCTGCACCGTCACAATTGTGAGAGGTTGGATGGTATTAAGAACCTAGCGCAGTGGAAAAACTAAACCAAGATGGCCGCCTAAAATGGCAGACCAACTGAAAAACCAAAGTGGTGAAAATTCAAACCTTGTACAAAGAACTAGTGCACTTCCAGAGTCCTACTAGATAATCTAGAAATGAACCAAGCTTAAAGTATGTTCCTATACAAAGCCCTGCTTTGTACATGCACTATAAGTTCTGATTAGGCCTAATCTCTAGGCCTAATTTTGGACTCCTAGTCTAGAAAGCAAACTGCTTGTTTGCTTTGGCCTTCTAAACACTAAGTTTAGCTATGGTCTTTTAACTTCTAAATAAGTCTATCCTAAGACTAGGACCCAGAGCTAGTGACCAAGTCAAAAGCTCTCTAAAGAGTGAGGAGTTTGAGCTATGAGACTCTTAAGGAAAACTCCTATTTATACAATAGACTCTTCTGTGAATAATTAGTCAAATTAGTTACAGTGCCATTTATTGGCAAAATATTGAAATTAATTATTCATTTAGTCTAGAATATATCACTTCAAGTGATAACACACTGCTCCGAGCAGTGGCGCCATCTATTGCCGGCATGTGCAAACGTTTTTGACTTGTTTCCACAGAATGCCCAGAAATAATTCTATGGCATTTCTGGATGCAACAATGTATTTTCCTGATAACTCTAAACGGTCTAAAAAGATCTATCTTGGCCCAGCCAAGAACTTATATCAGGATAATACATTTTACATTACTTTACTTATATGGGCAATTTTTGCACGTTATAAGACATTGCTAGCTGATAGAAAGTATAGCACGTGCTAGTAATTTCAAACACTTTGTTGACGTTGCCACATAGCCATGCCTATGTCTAACAATAATGACGTCAAGGTCTGACCATCTTAGCAACGGACGTTTGGTTAACATCGTTTCGGAATAACGTCGTGGTAAACTGTGTAAAATAGGGGGAAAAGAACTGGACACATACGAGGCTTTTCGTCGTCTGACACAGAGGGCATTTGCCTAATTCATGTCGGTGTCAGGAATCTTACCGCTAAATGCGGAGAGACTGGGGATTTGGTCACGCTTAACGCTTTTCTTTATCTGGCTCAGATGGAATTTGCATTGAAGCGGGACAGGGACTTACAATCGCCACACAATATCATACTTCGTCGTGCATCTGCACGGTATTTACAAAATACGTGGCGGCTTCACCATTCGTACCGCGCCATGGAGCACACGCTCGGCAACGTTCAGTACGTATAGCGACATCAATCAGAAGGACCGGCAATGTATGTAATGGCTTCTGGCTACAATTAATGGCCAGGCGTCTCCATCGTCGGAGGGAAACTGTATCTATTTGTTAGACAGGTACAACATACATTTACATATAGTTCAGAATTCAAAGCAAGCAATCAAGGGGGCGTTTCCAGTTGGAAACATCCTTATATACTGGTACCAGTTATAGGGATTATCTTATGTTCCAATCGGAACATGGCTCTAGGAATTCCTCTAATCAGGTGATAGGAGAAATGGATACCTAGTACACAGGAAATGGATATCAGGGACACTTTAGCTGTCCAGGGGTCCATCTGAATAGGATAAGCAGGACATGCCCATGTCTGGCGAACTAATGCCTAACAGGTGCGCTAATCCTAAACAGGTGTTTAGCAAACTTTACTAATTCTATTGAATTGGCGCAAGTATTTTAATAAACATATTCGAATATAAACTTTCAAGTGATAGTTTATACTTCTCTGTTTTTTTAAACATATAAAACAGGCATTTGTATGTCTTAATTCCACAAAACAGGCGATTTGTGACATTTGAGAAAATCTGACGTCGTTTTAGACCGTCACAACTATACTGTGCGAAGCGCAGTATGGTGGCGAAATAGTGGATAAACGTGGATAGAAGTATTTTCTTTTAATTTAAAAGTGGTCTACTAATTGTTTGATATTGATTTCATGCAAACAAAAACAATCCAAAGTGTCTACGTTTATCTACCACATTGAACAAACTTTTTTTTTTAAATTGGTCAAGGTTTATACATTTTCAATTCTTATGTAGTCCAACTGTACAGATCCGAAACAAGTGATTAAGGTTTAAAAAACACACAAAAAAGGAGAAAATTTATTCAGTATTTGTCAATATAAATGAAGAAAGTTAAGCTTTTATTTATTTTTGCCGTGAATTAGTACAGTACTATTGACACTGCAGGAATGTATTTGAGTCACACAATGTATTACTTCTTTATGGAAAAGAAAAATTGAAACCGTTTGTGTAAATGTATTTTTTTTAACGACATTGTTATCTTATTCAGATTCAATTTGGAAAAAAACATGTTCGCGCATCATTTGGGCATGCGCAATGTACGACCGAACCTTTACGGTTATTCATAGGGAACACAAAATCATCGATCTGTAGTTGGCGAGTGAGTTAGCTTTAATACTTGATTCTTTTATTACTATTATTTATAACTAACAAAACAAATAATCAATATTCGGTGTTTTCAATCATCGGTAATTGTAAAATATGCATAATTACTAATAAATAAACCTTTAATACATATTGGTTGTTCGCTGTACGTCTCCGTACACGGTTCTATAAAATGCAAAATGAGAAATGAATTTGCAGGCACAATGTGATGAGGAGGGAAAAAATAACATTTGGTCCGTGTTTGCCGATTTTTAATAGCATTTTCTGCGAATGGAATGAACGTTTTGATCAGAATAGCTGCACTAACCAAACAATGGTACGGGAAAAAAAATGATTCTATTTTATTTTTAATGGTTTGTCTTTGTATTTCAGTAATAAGAGCAAAATAAAAGAACTTGGAGTTTATTTGAAGATTTATTTAGGAACTGCAAACTCCGAGAACACTGCACCTGAAATGAATCATCTGAGTGCTGTGGATTCAAAACAAGTACAAAATAAAATTTTCACAATTTTCACAATTTATAATAATTATTTTAATTAAATTACTAGTTGCAACTTCTCAAAGAACCATGTATATTAGTCGACTCAGCTGACAAAGTGATTCAACTTGAAACCAAAGAAAATTGTCATCTCATGAAAAATATCAAAAAAGGTAAACAAATCGAGGAAAACGCAGATTACTTTAATTGTCATTTAAAAAACAAATATTGTAATCAAATTAGAAGTCATACGCATTAGAAATAGAAGTTTTAATACGAAAAAATCATATTTTTTGAGGAAAGACTTTTATTTCTGGGGAAATGAGTGCGATAACACTTTTAAATTAAACATCCTGTTTAAGAATATTTTTAGCTAATTGAATGATGTCACTCTTTAAAAAATGAATTTCAAGCGATGAAATCAGAGAAAATCAAAATAAACCGCAATTTTAATGATTTTTTGTTTGTTTGTTTGTTTATTTTATTTCTAGGAATGCTGCACAGAGCTTTCAGCGTGTTTTTATTTAATTCCAACGGCGATTTATTGCTGCAACAGAGAGCGGATGTAAAAATCACATTCCCCGGGTATTATACGAACACCTGTTGTAGTCATCCCCTGTATACGAAAGAAGAAATGGACGAAAACGACGGGATGGGCGTGAAAAGAGCCGCTCGAAGAAGACTTTATCAGGAATTAGGAATCAGTAAAGACGAAGTAATTTGATGTTTTTTGGTCCGATTTTCGTCATTAACGATTTGATTTTAAATTAATTAATTATTTTTAAATTAGATATCACTGGATGACTTCCATTTTATCACTAGAATTCATTATTTGGGACCTTATAATGAAATTTGGGGCGAACATGAAATCGATCACATTTTGTTTATCCAGAAAAATGTTCAACTCAACATCAATTTGAACGAAGTGAAAAGTTACGTTTATATCGGCAAAGATCAAATATTGGATTTTTTAGGTGAGTTTTGATTGGTTGGTTAAATAATGAGATTTAATGTTTTGTTTTTGAAGGATCGGTAGAAGCACCGTTGACGCCGTGGTTTGAGTTGGTGTTGAATAAGTTTTTGTTCCATTGGTGGGACAACTTGGATTCGATTCAGAAGATTAAAGACCAGTCGACGATTCATCGGATGGTGGAATTGTAGTTTTGCAGTTTGCGGAGAATTTAATTTATTTAGTTGTGGAGTAATGAGTCATGTACAATTATAAGCGGCATTAAATTAATTGAAAATGTCCGTAGTTTTTTGGTGTCGAAGTAAACTGCGGTGGAAACTGAACCCGGCGAAATTCTAAAAATTATGTTATATCGATTTGGGGGCAGTGGGAGACCTACGAGGGCCCAAATATGTCTCATTGTTTTGTTTGGAGTCCACATTCATTTATATTTTTTTTTTAGGGTTTGTATTCATGTTGAGTTTGATTTTGAGAGCTCAAATTTATAGGTATTTTTATTTTGAGGGTCCAAATTCATGTTTTGTTTGATTTTGGGCCCAAAATTCAAGTTTTGTTTTTTATTTTGGGCCCCAAATTCATATTTTTTTTTTTATTTTGGGCCCCAAATTCGTGATTTGTTTGATTTTGGGCCCCAAATTCATGTTTTGTTTGATTTTGAGCCCTAAATTCATGTTTTTTTTTTTATTTTGAGCCCCAAATTCATGTTTTGTTTGACTTTGGACCCCAAATTCATGTTTTGTTTGATTTTGGGCCCCAAATTCATGTTTTGTATGATTTTGGGCCCCAAATTCGTGTTTTGTTTTTTATTTTGGACCCCAAATTTATGTTTTGTTTGATTTTGGACCCCAAATTCATGTTTTGATTGATTTTGGACCCCAAATTCATAGACATTTTTATTTTGGGCTCCAAATTCATGTTTTGTTTGATTTTGGGCCCCAAATTCATGTTTTGTATGATTTTGGGCCCCAAATTCATGTTTTGTATGATTTTGGACCCCAAATTCATAGACATTTTTATTTTGGGCTCCAAATTCATGTTTTGTTTGATTTTGGGCTCTAAATTTATGTTTTGTTTGATTTTGGGCTCCAAATTTGTGTTTTGTTTGATTTTTGGCCCCAAATTCATAGACATTTTGATTTTAGGACCCAAATTCATAAATATTTAGATTTTAGGACTCAAATTCTTAAATATTTTGATTTTGAGGTCCAAATTCGTGGTTAGTTTGATTTTTGGGTCAAAATTGATAGATATTTATTATTTCGAGGGCTTAAATTCAGCTTTTCTTTCGGGGGCCCAAAATTGAAGTTCCGCTGCTGCTTTGTGGCGATGTATCGATATAAACATTCTATTCTGTTCCATGTTTAGTAACTTTACTAGGATTTTCTGCATTAAAATCTTCATAGAAAATCGATTACATTCGGTGAATCGCCGAAATAAATTTTTCAAACATTCTAAGCCAAACAATTATTTTTAATCAACAGATAATGAAATGAACAACAACAATTACAAATTATTTGAATATATCAAAAATAGCAAGAATCGTAATATTTCCGTTTACGTTTCGCCGGAAAACTGCAGCGTGGACTGCGATAATCAAATTTCTTAACGCCGTTATTCCTCATCTCTAACAACTGCGGAATGGGCGCGCCAGAGTGCCACGAATCGTGCCCGGTCCGCTGCCGCACCGGCCGACTCGACGCCGCACGCGACTGCGGCTGCGCGCCATCTTCGTTCCTGCTCGGCTTACGCGGCTGCGCACTTTCCCGAACTTCTCTCGGCACCACTTTCCTACTTTTACTTACACGATCCTTACAATTTTTCCCCTTTAAATCGATTTTTCCCGTCTCCATCTCCGATTTTGTTTGTTCAATTTCAATTTTCTCCGCCATCTTAACCTCGTTTTGGATTTCCGCCATTTTCGCTTCGTTTTGTATTTCAACTATCTTAACGTTGTTTTGATCCAAATCGGGTCCGTTTTTCACATTTTCCTTCCTAATTAACGGAATTTCAATCTCCTTTTTATTGATTCCGGCGTCGGGACTCGGTTGTGGTTCAATTTGCACCGATTCGCAGTTTATTTCGAAAGTTTTTTCTTCGTTCACGTCTTCGAAAGTGTGCATCGCGTGCGGCGCCGAACTCAACCGGTCGCCATTGATGTCGGTCAGCGGCACAAATTGGAACGGTTCGTTTTGCTCGGTGAGACGTTGGAAAGCGTGGTCGCGGAACCACGGATTCAGCGGCAGGTGGCTCGGACGCCGGCCAAAACCGAAGCAATTGAGACACGGGAATGCCCACAGCGCCGTGCACATGAATTTTCGGTCCAAACAAATCGGGCATGCGCAGATCGAGCTGCTTCTGATGGCAGCCTCGTCTTGATCGAATGGACGTTGTCCGTTCACCATGGCGGAAATTATTTCTGTAAAAATCAAAAATAATTCAAAAAATATAATAAATAATAAATAAATCAAATTTTGATTGACAAAAATCAATTTTGGCGATTTTATGTGATAAATACGGGCGATGTTTGTTGTTGGGATTCGTTTTATTGTTGGGAGTCGGACAATGAGTAGCTCGGATTTGGTGACAACGTTGCACGAATGCTAGATGCGGTTGAGGAGTCGTTTTCGAGTGTTTTCATTACTTACGTGAAATTAAATAGATATTTGTTAGTCACGGGTGTTGGCGGTAAGGATGTATCGATCGCTTAGATGTGGATAGTTTGGGATCGTTGGTTGGATGTCCGCGACCGGTTCTAAAGCCATTCCGAGAGAATTTGGCAAAACAATGGCAAAACAAAATGAGCGCTCTTTCTAACTGCGGTCACGTGATCGCTTTGATTTTACTTTTGTTTTAGTCATTTTTCGATGTTTTAGACGCAAATGGTTAATAGCTAAGTTTGTTTTTTGGATAAAAAGTGTTAATGTTTATTAGTTTTGTTGCAATAAAGGTAAAAATGAGAATCACGTTTAATTTAGTTCACGTTTCTGACCGCTCGGTGCGCTGGTTGTATTTTTCTGATACCAAATAAAAGCTAACCGCGAGATCTAGCGCGAAAATTGAAATAATTTTAATTTTTAATAAATAATTGAAGCGCAATTGGTGTTTTCAATTTAATTTCTCAAAAAAGTACTTCCGGTTATCACGGGGCGTGTGATCGTGTGATATTAACATTGAATTGAAATAAATTTTATTTAATCAATACTGTATACTGACAAATATTGTTAATTTCTTTATCTACACGCTGATATTTCTTTATTTATGCGATTTTAAAGTTGTCAATAAGAGGTTTTGTAATTTTGTAATTTTAACAATTTTGCACTTTTGGATTTGTCACGTAATATCAGTTCCACCAATCATGGCATAATTACAAAATCACAAAATTGATTGATTTTGTGATTAACAGAAAATCACAAAATTAGAAAACCGTACGTTTAATGAAACCCCCTAGTGTATTTTAATTTTAATTTTAATTTACAAATTAACCAAAATTGTTGGGTACTTAAATAACACACGGCGTCATTTTAGTTATTTGTCAAATATTAAATCAAACGTGAATACGCATTAAAAATGGAAGTTTCATTAATCAGGTGAATGTGTTTTCAAAGTCTTCTCAACTATTATTGTATATTTCTCAACGATTTTAATATATTTTCATTTTTAAATTGCAAATGGCCACAGTGCATCCGGTGTATCGAGGTGATCAAATTGTAAGTGCAGCAGCAGGGTTGCACGCGTTACTTCAATTTGGTAACTAGTTACCGTTAGTTATTTATCTAAAAAAGTAACTCGTTACTTATTAGTGAGCCTCGTTACCGTTACGTTGATGTTACATTTTTCTTACTTTACCGTTGTAATATGTGAATTTGATTTAAAAAAAAAAGATTTCTGCACGATTTTGATTTTTTTTTAAAACGATTTCTGCACGTTTTTAATTTTTTTTTTAAACGATTTCTGCACGTTTTTGATTTTTTTTAAAACAATTTCTGCGCGTTTTTTATTTAAAAAAAAAACAACATTTCTGCACGTTTTTTTATTTTATAAAAACGATTTCTACACGTTTTTTATTTAAAAAAAAACAACATTTCTGAACGTTTTTTTATTTTATAAAAACGATTTCTGCACGTTTTTCATTTAAAAAAAAACGATTTCTGCACGTTTTTTTATTTTATAAAAACAATTTCTGCACGTTTTTCATTTAAAAAAAAAAGATTTTTGCACGATTTTGATTTATTTTAAAACGATTTCTGCACGTTTTTAATTTTTTTTTAAAACGATTTCTGCACGTTTTTGATTTTTTTTATAAAAACGATTTCTGCACGTTTTTCATTTAAAAAAAAGATTTCTGCACGTTTTTCATTTAAAAAAAAGATTTCTGCACGTTTTTCATTTAAAAAAAAACAATTGCTGCACATTTTTTTTTTTTTTTTTTTTTAATTTTTTTATTTTTTGTAAAAAATGTGCAGAAATGATTTTTTTTTTAAAATCAAAAACGTGCAAAATTTGTTCGTTTTTATAAAAAAAAATTGACACAATTTAACTTGTAACGAAATTTTCAATATTCGTTCGTTACTGCAAAAGAAGTAACTAATTACCGTTACCGTTACGTAACGATAACGTCGTTACTGGTAACGCATGCAAGTGAGTTTCTTCGTTCTGATGGTGACAAAAGTTAAAATTTCGATAAAATCTTCGATCATTCGTGAGTAACAAATAGATATTTTTAATCAAGATACGTTTTCATTGTATCCATTATTTCTTCTTCACTAAAACCGCTCGAACTCAACATCGTCGTAAACCCGTTCGGGGAAACACTATTTTGAATAAAATAATGAAACGGCAAAGATCGACAAAACAAAATTTGACCACTTCTTCCATCATTGCCCGACAACTCCTCACGTCAACATCATCCCACTTTTTACGCGCTATACAACAGCAAAATTCTTTAAACAAAACCATTTCTTTTTCCGGTGGCAAATTAGTTCGAATAATGAGTTCCAAATAATCCCTATCCAAAATTCCGGCCTCGTTACTATCGATAATCTCAGAAATTTTATAAAAACTCGTCGAGATTTCTCGTACTTTCCTTTCGACGTGGACGAAAATGACTCCACGTCCAAAAAAGGCGTCAGCGGAAGAGCGACGGGTCTTAATGCGTAGACCGAAGACAAAACGACTCTCACTCGCGCATCGTCCATTTCAGCGAATAGAAAACTCACGATGCCGACTTCCAAAGTACAGAAACAATCTTTGGACTTCGAAAGGAATCTTCGACGAATCGGTTTTAACCGTCATTCTTTTCCAATATTTAAACAGAACACGTTTCAAGCTAGATTCGTATAACGTTGGTGACTAGGAATTGAAGCAAATCCCACAATTGGCGTCCGACATGTTTGATTATCGTACATAACGTGGGTTTTAGCGCCAACGGAATTATAAAGTCTTCGACTTGTTTGCACATTGCTTCTTCGACTTGTTTGCACATTGCTTCTTCGACTTGTTTGCACATTGCTTCTTCGACTTGTTTGCACATTGCTTCTTCAACGCGGAGCCATTTTTTAAGTTTTTGCAATTGTTTGGTCGATTAAATCGCGTTTCCATAGCAAAATGGAAGTGTTCACGAGTGAAATGTGTTTTAGGCTCGGTAAGTCTAAAATATTCTTCGTGGTTCGGGTTTGTAATTTAGAAATAACAATTGGAATTAAGTCGTGTTTGTTCGAATTGTTTCGACTACGGCTAGGCGGAAGTAGTGCGCGCGCATGGGCACTAGTGTTATTCAATTTCGAGATTAGTTTTTGTTCGGTAAATGTTGATTTATTTTTTAGTGATAGTCATTTTTACAACAGTAATAGGAAATAATCGATTTAATTGATGCAACAATATTGATAAAATCAATCACCATCGTCCGTATTCCACAAATGAACCGTGTGAAAACATCTCGATTAATTTCTTTCATCAATTTCACATTTTATCACGTGATCCATGACGTAATCTTCGATCGAGGATTAAGTTCCGGGGTTTAGGAGCTATCTCAAATAATCAAATGCTCCGTTTGGTAACTTCGTTTATTCATCAATAACTGAACATCGTTGCAACAAAAATGTGAAAGTGGTTAATTTAATCATTACACACGATGTTGTACGGGCAGCAATCGGGGTATGGTCCAGTACCGCCTTCCATATGGCATTTCTCCGCGTCTTTAGCAGATAGGCCTACTGATCCACATCTGTCAAAAATGAGAAAAATTGACGTTTTGTTATGTAAAATGTAAATTGGTTCGGAATTAATTATGTACCCGGTATTTGCTATCAGAAACTTTCCATCGGACTCTGTTCGGTCACTGCAACTGAGTTTTTCGCAATTTTCATTGTCGTAGAACTCTTCACCAGGCGCGATCGAATCGCCGTTAGGTGTAACACATTTGCCTGAAATTTAACAAAAAATATCAATTTAATGAGCTTAATTTAAAATAATAATAATAATAATGTTAAAACTTTCAAAATTTGAATTTTATTTTTATTTTTTATATGATTGTATATTTCTTATATTTTCAATTTTTGATGGATTTTAGCTATGAAGAAATGAAGAACAAATCGTAAGTGTTAAAGTCGAATTCTAAGTCATTTAATGTAATACATTAGTCACAAAAAATCAGTGGTCTTGGGCCCTTCTCGCAGCCATTTTTTTCCGGCCGAGGGATGGGTCGGATTGAGAGTTTTGAGGCCCAGAAATAATGTTTTCATAACATAGCATAAAAATTATAGGACGAATTCTAAATTTTCTCGAATCCGAATCCGAATCCGAACCCTAAAAGATTCTCGAATCCCTCGAATCTCCCGAATCTTTCGAATCGTTCATTAAAGAATAATAAAAATTTAAAAAAAAGAAAAGAAATAAGATAAAAGGGTAATAGGTTGTAATTTTACGACTGATTAATGTTGATTGATGTTGATTAATGTCAACAAATTATTTTCTCTGATATTCAAATCATTTAACTTCCATATTTGAAGCAAAACGATTTCGAATTCAAGAAAAAAAAATTTTTCTTGAATATTTTCGAGAGCATGGCAATCTAATTATCAGAAAGTTCGGATGATTCCGCTTGATGGCATACTGAAAACAGTATGGCACTCTGACTTAGGATTCCATCCCTAAAAATCAGCATTTGCCAGTTAAAGGAGAGGTGTTATAATGAAATTGAGTTATCACGTTGTAATGGGGATTACTGTACCATCTACCGGCTCAACTTCCATCAAGCCTTCATATCCAGTCACTGAGTAAACCTGGAAAATGCAGAGAGCAGCGGCAAACAAGATGACTTTCATGTTGCCTATCTGGAGTTTGAAGTGGTGATATAATTGTAGTGTATTTTCCGCCATCATTACTGTAGTTGTAGCAATACACACTCGAGTTGTTATCTAGATTGTTATTCTTAAAGTGCAATAATTAAAACAATGCTTATCAACTGTATTGTTGCCAAGGAGTTTCATTGGCAACACCACGCGCGTCAGATTTTTAAAATAAAGCAGTTAACTCAAAATCTCAGAGTGAAGAACACAGTCTCTTTATTTCTCTTGGAACTTCTACAAATTCTACAGAATGTTAGGGTTGCGATTTTACCTGTTCTCTGGCATTGGACATGCGTGACATCTACTTGGAAATCGTAAATTGGCGCAGTCGACAGGATGTCAACATCATCAGCTCTTCAGACACAAATCTGAAAGTAAATAATTTAGATTAAAATTTTCGAAAATGCGCAATGGAACTGTCGGACGACAAAGACGATAAACACGTCGTTCCACTCTTGAATCTACCCATTATGACGGCACAGGCTGTTGCGCACCAAATAACTGGTTAAGTGCTGTGGAAGCGATTTTATAACAATAAACTATGATGAGATGTGTAGAGAATCTTAAAATTACCCTTAAAAACTGTTGTGTATGACACACCACCGACAAGTTTGGATGACCTTAAAACTCACATTCAGAATGCCTGTCTTACAATTAATGTCAACATGTATGAAAAAATGTACATTTATCAAATAACATGTTTTCAGCTATGTATTGGTGAAAATGGAAAACAATTTGAACAGTTTCTGTACATTTTTTTTTTTATTTACGTATGTTATTTTTTAAATAAATAATTTTATTGTGCTATGTGTTCATTGTTTTTAGAGTTATTGTTTTAAATTTTATATTAATTAGCATTGTTTTCTAGGGTAATTTTAAGATCCTCTACAACTTTCTCATTGGAATTTTTGCTCTATCTCGACCAGTTAACGAGTTAGCAAATGAAAAGTGCATTGTTGCATATCTGGCACAAAATTTGATTAAACTATTGGATTCGTCATCCCGACTTTGCTACAGGCTAGTCTGCTTAGTTTTTTTAAACAGTGTATATTTATTCTGGAAATTAACTGTAACATCTTAAACGAAACACCCTGTATGTCTAACACTTTGCTTTTAAATTTAAGAAACTTTACAAATATGGATTGAGAGAAATTATCAATTAAAGTAAACATATATCTTGAGCCACCTATGGATCCCACATTCATGGGGCCACAAAGGTCAATGTGTAGACATTGTAATGGGTTAGTAGTACTAATATATTCAAGTGATAGGAATAGTTTCCTAACATGCTTTGCCTGTGCACATAATGGGCATTGTTTGATTGTTACATTGTGAAGGTCTAAAACCGTAGTTAAACACAAATCTGACACCAGATGGCGCAATCGCGCCTAGTGATGTCAGAAAATCTCAAAAGTCATAAAACGCCTGTTTTATGGAAATAAGACGTACAAAACATACGTTTTATATGTCTAGGAGAATAGCAATTGAAGAGAAATATAAACTATCAATAGTTTATAGCGGAATATATTTATTAGAATGTATTCACCAATTCATTAGAATTGGTATAGCTTACTGAAACGCCTGTTTGGGATTAGTGCACCTGTTAGGGATTAGCCACCCTTTTCATAAGCGGATTAATTCAGACATACGATTTGTCCTGCATATCCTAATCCGGTGAACCCCCGTGGAGTAAAAGTGTCCTGGGTATCCAGTTCCTTTATCACCTGATTGGCAGGATTCCCAGAGCCATGATTTTGATTGGAACATGAGATAATCCTTATATAAGAAGGTTTCCAACTGGAAACGCACCCCTGATTGCTTGCTTTGAACTCTGAACTATATGTAAATATATGTTGTACCTATCTAACAAACAGGTACAGTTTCCCTCCGACGATGGAGACGCCTGGCCATTGCCGTTACGTACGTTGCCGGTCTTATCGATTGATGTCGCTGTACGCACTGAACATTATCGAGCATGTGCTCCACGGCATGGTGCGAATGGTGAAGCCGCCACATATATCGTAAATACCGAGTAGATGCATGACGAAGAACGATATCGTGTGGTGATAGTAATTCCCTGTCCCGCTTAACTCAAATTCCATCTGAGGCAGATGAAGAAGAGCGTTAAGCATGACCGAATCCCAAGTCTCATAGCATTTAGCGGTAAGATTCCGGACACCGACATGTACTGGGCAAATACCACCTGAATCAGATGACAAAGAGCTCAGCACGTGTCCGATTCCTTTCCCATCTCGATTTCACAGTTTAACACAACGTTACTCCAAAGTGACGTTAAACAAACGTCCGTCGACGACAGTGACATCGATAGATTATTTTAATATATTTTTGTACACATATTATTATTCTCACATATCATGATGTAATAATCAAATAACCAAAGAGTGGTTGCCAAGGTGACAAACCTTGACAACCGAGTTCAAATAAAGCAGCGACTCCAAAATCGGTGAGATTAACATGTGTTTATTTTACCTTGAACATGTCAACACAAAAAGAACATAGAAAATGGAAAACTAAATGTTGAGTGGTATCTGTAACTTCAAGCCATGACTTACCTGAGTTTTAATGCGATACCATAGCAGAGACATTAAATCCCTCCCTCTTGACAAAAGTACTGTTGGATCACACAAATTACACATAACTTTTGATTGATCTTCAGAATAAATACTGAAATGTTCCCAAACTAGACTAGTCATAATAAAAAGTTCAAAATCAAATTGTAAAATGAAAATTTATGATAATAATATAAAAACCAAACTTTAAAGTTTAAATTGTGAATATTAAATACTAAATGTTAACAACACTATAAACTTCAATCTCTATAATAATAGAATTATATAAATTATATAAATTATTTATTAACAGAAATCCCATGGTAAGTTAAAGTAAATCTGAATAGGTTTACTTTTGGAACGTTCGTATTCAACCAAGTTGGATGGAATGTAATTCTCAAAACTTTAGATCTGAACAGATCTAAACTAGAGTCCAAATTGGGCTATTTGGCAAATCAAAGTAGGTATACTTAAAACACCATCGGTAAAATCCAATCTGAATAGATTCGATTCATCCTTTATACCAAAATTTTTTTACTCAATGATAGTGGTATTGTGACGAGACGCAAAAGTCAATCGAATGCTCCGAATCACGAGGATTCAAGATGGCAGCCAGAAGTGCAAACCAAAAGAACCACGTGGACCCGAAAAGTGGTAACCGGTAGATGCGAATGAACAACAAACTTGATGCTATACCAAACCGATGAGATCCGAGACGAGATGCGATAAGTTGTCAATTGTTACGCTTGTTTTGTTTTATCCTTAACATGGTAAAGAGCTTCGAGCTCTACATCGTTAGTATTAGTTATTGTTAATATAATTATTGATATGTATATTACCAGGGATAATTAATGCTTGAATTACTCTCCCTAAGACAATAAAGTGCGCGTATGTTTTGTTTGTCTTATTTATTTATCTTTATTACACGGAATGGGTGAAAATGATGAAAAGGTTGCTGAAATGTTGTATTGATTTTTGAAGGATTTATCATAAGTTCGTCTGAGAGAGAGAGAGAGAGAGAGAGAGACTCTTAGAAGCAAAACGGGTGAGAAATCTTTCAAAAACCAATCGTAAGATGGAACGCGGCATAACGAGCAAAAGATGTCGCGAACATCTTCGAACATCTAATCCTACGACTCAATTAAAACGAACGAAGCAAACACGCCCTTCATCGACACCGAACGACGTAATTGACATTATTTCCCCCTAGCGTCAAAATCCGAAACCTGAACCAACCATTGTTTCGTCGCCATCTTGAGCCCGTCGTCCAACTCGAATCGAATTAAATTGTTCAAAAAAGCGTACGTAAACCACCTTCACCTTCCTGAACCATAATTTAAAAGCATAATTTACGCATTTGCAGGCAAAATGGCGTCCGGTACGAAAGACAAAGTGCGCTACGTGCGAGTCAACTTCGTCCTGATGCCTCGCGCGAGCACCGTGCTGCGAAACATGTTCAGGGCGAAATACCGCGACGCCTTCGACACTCCGTGGCGAGACACCGAACACCAGGGTAAAATATTCACCGAAAACGTCGGCAAAACCATCTACACGACCGCCAGTCGACGACAGAAACAACTACTGCTCTCGGGACGCGTCGATCTGTGGGATTTGCAGCTGCTGACCAACATTTTACTCAAATTGAAATTCGGACGGAAAGACGACGAAAATCCGATCGGAAATCCGAACGAAAATCTGATCGAACAATTGGCGAAAATTGACGCGCGGGTTCGGAGAAGCGCCAACCACTCGCTGAGTCGCGACGAGTTCGAAACCACGTGGGAAACTGTCAAAGAGATTTTAATTCGACTCGGGGATCCGGTTTCCGAGCTTGAAACGCTCGAGACGACGACGAACATGGAGGACGTACGACATGAATACACGGCGCTCCCGATCGACCCCTACATACAAGAAAAAGCCGAAGATTTTCACCGATCCGCCAACGAATGTCACAAAAAAGGGAAATTCGACGACGCCATTTCGTACTACGACCGGTGCGTCAAATTGTACGGGTCGAACCGGAAGCTGGCCGCAGTTTATTCGCATCGTTCGGCCGCTTATTTGAACCTCGAGGACGAGGTTTTTATTTTGTCGGACGACACGAACAAGAAATTGGCGCGCGATGACGCGAAAAACGCGTTGGAGTTGTGGCCGACCTGGTACGAAGCGCATTACAGGCTCGGACGGGCGTACGAACAGTTGTGGAAGGACAAGATGGCGGCCAAACACTACGAAATCGCGCTCGTTTTGAACCCGACCAGCGCCAAGATCGGCGCCAAGTTACGTCGTTTGCTCGCCAGGTCGCGACACGGCGAAAATTGGGAGGAAAACGACGGATTCGACTTAGAAACTTCCCCGGAGTATTTGGAAAATCAAAAAAACACTTTTCAAATGCTCGGGGGACCCTACTGGACAGTGTGGACGGCCATGTGTCATCTCGGTGGACACGGAGTCGAGAAAAACGAAAACGAAGCGGCCATCTTGATGTCCCGAGCGGCGGAAACGGGAAACTCGTACGCCATGTTGCTTTTGGCTAACATGTACGTCAGAGGCATCGGGGTGGACAAGGATGCGGAAAAATACGTCGAAATTCTAACGAAAGTGGCCGAAAAGCAATTCCACGCTAGCGGAAGTCGAAACGAGTATAGCGTGATCGCGGAGCTTAATTTAGGCGTGGCGTACACCGAAGGAATCGGGGTTAGGAAGGATTTGGAACGGGCGATCGAGTGGTACAAAATGGCGGCCGCGCACGGATCCGCGGCGGCGGCGCACAATCTCGGCTGTAATTACGCGGGAGGATCGGGAGTGGAGAAGGACGAGGGAATAGCCGTCGAGTATTGGAAAATGGCCGCTCGCGGTAAATTAGCGCGCGCGATGCGAAGGTTGAGCGATTATTACTTGTACACGGACCTGGATCCGGATCAAGCTCTGGAATGGCATGAAATTGCGCGCGGCTACGAACAGGACGAAGCTCACGCGCATTACGACAACAAACTGATGATACTGAAAGAACTGTGCCGGATGAGCGACATCGGCGAGTGGGAAAAGAGAATCGGATTATCGAGCGAAGGTTACTCGATTCGGGAGAGGAAATATCGATACATTCGGTATATGATTCCGAGTTTTCCGAGGGATTACTGCGAGAAAAACGAATCGCTGACGGTGATGGATCTTCCGGAAGATGCGAAAAAGACGTTTAACGCGTACGAATACCCGTTTGCGTGCGTTTTTGATTGTGACGCGAACGAGCGAGTGCGGCAGGCGGTGATTCGGTTCGGCCGCGCCATCTCGTGCCTCAAAGAGATCAACAAAGCCGGAAAGAAATTCATTTTTATTTACGAACTCGCGCGGTGTCTAGAAACCGAACTAATCGTGACGCACTGGGATCCGCCGGATCGGCAAATGGCGGCGCGCATCGTCGATGAATTATGGAACGACGTGCTGAGTTTAGCGTGGGTGAAGCGGCTGTTGGACAAGGACGCGAGGATTTGTTACGCGTATTTCCATCCCCGAGACGAGGCGGTGCACCGCGATTGCGTCGCCAAGTACCCGGATGTTGCGTATTTCCGGCGCATGCTCGTCGGCGCGATGGCGGATCACGAGGCGGGGTTGCGGGAGGCGGATGCGGCGCTCGGGGTTTTTCGCAACGATTGGGATTTGATGTTTGCGAAGGCGAGACATCTGGCGTGTTTGGGGACGAGTCCGATGCGGCTGGTGAAAGCGTTGAGGGAATTTGTTTCGGCCGCTCCGCCGGATCATTGGTTCGTTCCGGGCGCGTATTACGCGATGGCGCTGATGTACGTGCGGATGAAGCCGGAACTAAACGGCGAGACCGAGCCGGAAGCGCGCAAGAAAGTGACGCGTTATTTCTGTCGGGGGTTGAGCGCGGAGGCGAATCAGTTGCCGTGTTTGGTCAAGTATCAGAACGGTCGGATGGAGAGGTTGTTCGAGTTGACGCTGGAAATGAAATTGGGCCGACGGAAGACTGCTAGGGATAAGAATAAACTGGTGGAGCCATCTCGCGTCGAGTTGATTAAAATGCATAGGAAAAGAGTGCGGGACAAAGGCGCGGATGGATACGCGGGGAAATGTGTGCGCTTCGAGCAGGAAAAGAACGTTTTTTTGCTTTTAACGTTGAAGTTTGTCGATTTGAACGAAATCGATGCGATTAGGGATGACGTGTATCGCGGGAAGGCGATATGCGTGCGGATTGTCGAGGATTTTTTCGTTTTAGGTGGAATTAATCTGCTGGTCGAGGACAGGAATGGCGACGTGCGCAGCGTGAGAATTGCCGACGCGACTGCGCAGGATGGGAAGAGGTTGGAGTACGGTGCGAGGTTAATCATTAGGGAGCCGGATGTGCGGATGGGAATGGATGCCAGGCAGATTATTTGGGTTTGGAGAATGGAAAGTGTGATTTTTGTTTCCGGTGAGGATTTGAAGATTTGTAGGTTTTGTCGCGAGAAGATCGACAAAGGAATGTGCGCTAAATGCAGGAAAGCTTATTATTGTTCTAAACAATGTCAGGTTAGAGATTGGAAGGTGATGAAACACAAATGGATTTGTTTCTGATTTGTCAATTCATTTAGTTCAGTTTTTATTATTTATTTATTTATTTGCTTGTTTTTATAAATTCTGCGATTGGGAATTGAAAAAGTTTTTTTTGATTGTTTTTTTTTTTTTTTTTTTTTTTTTAAATTACAAATTTTATTGTTGGAATTAAATATTGTGTTTTTTCGTGTGTATTCAGTTACTGGTCCGATTAATGCAATATTTTAGTTTCTGATTTTTACAATAAGAAATTTGGGTTGGAATTTTTATTTCATTATTTTATTTATCGTACAGAATGGCTTTCTGCGCAATTATATCACGGGTCTCTAATAGAATGTGGGTATACATTAGAGGTTTGGAGATTACACTTTTTGTACGTACAACTACTGTATTTTTTCGATTAAGAGATGCCCTCGAATTGTAGCCGCCCTCGAATAATAGCTGCAGCTATAATTTTAGGTCGACTGTAATTTTACGGTTCTATTAAAAAAAAATTGAGATTTTTTTCTTCGTAAATATGGTATTTGTGCCGTATATAATGTCCCTACGAATGTAGAACGAATGGTGAGTTCCATTTGTTCTACGTTCAATTGTTTTATGGCCGATAGCAGCGGTGTCGTAAAATACCGTAAATACCGCAACACCGCAAATACCGCAAAAAAAAAACGTTCGCGTACTGCGGCGCAGAAAGGTCCCGCAGACGTGCAAATTCCGACGATGCCAATCAGTTATTCCGTCATTTTCCCTTCGATGCAGTGTGAATTTGGCACTATTGCACGACTGGAACAAAAATACGTCTATCTAACGTTTCCGCTACATCGCGCGAAGAATCCTCACTGTCTTCTGTTTTAGGAGAAATTAACGGAGTTGACACGTTTCTTTTTTGGTAGAGAACAAGAACGAAAACAAAGCTTAGCCTTTTATTCTTAGGAAATTATACATAAAATAATCGATTATTCTTATTGTTAATGACATTCCATCCTGGTGTCAACATTCTCATAAACTTAGTACACTACCATCAGCCCTTACTCAGTTTTTTTATACCACTCGGACAACCTTTCGTTATTCCCTCGAATTACTCCACTTTCGCTACCCGCGTAATTTCTAATTTATAACATTCAACAAATAAATATTTTTGACTACAAAATTTGCTGTCGCCTCGCTATTTCTTTCTTAATCTTTCGCACAGCGCTTGATCTCTGGCTGACAATGCTTTTGGTGGTTGAGGTGGTGGTTGGGATCTTATCACTCTTCCTCCCCGCACCGGTTCGGCGAGACTCGTTCGTCGTCGGGATCCCTGCGCTAGTTGTAGGTCAACTGACCACCCGCGGACTAATCTCACTCGGTATCTGCTGCTCGGCATCGTGGAATATCTCTTTCTCTTCCGCGGGCGCACAGGTTACCATATCCGCGACTCTAATTCCTTTCTTGGTCGTATCCGGGTGAGTCTTACTCGGACGCTGGGGTGTGCGCTCGCGACTCTCTTCATCGTCCGTTTCGTCCGACGATGGTTCCGCGTACGTAACTACTTTTGTCCCTCGGACGTACTGTTCTGGGTGTCAACGAATGTAACACCGCCGGTGTTCTCGGAGCTGGCCGGTACTGCAGCTCGTACGTATATGCCGCCAAAATTATCGACCAATGTAACATTCTCGGAGATATCACTTCCGGAATTGGCCGGTCAGTACCCAAAATTCCTAGTAATGGCTCGTGATCTGTATAGATAACAAATGTGCGTCCTTGCAGATAAATGTTAAATTTTTTAACTGCGAAGATGATCGCCAACGCAGAGCTCAACGACTCGGAAATAAACGCAATAGGTTGTTCAAACCCAAATTCGTCTAGATGTGCCAATACAGCTCCAACACCGTCGGGGAAAGCATCGGTTGCCAATATCAACGGTCGGCCAAGACTATAAAATTGCAGAATCGGGATTGAGGTCAGTTTTTTTACCATCGTAAAAATCTGTTGTCTTCGGTCATACCACTTCCAAACAGTCCGTACCGTACGCGTAATAACTCGTACATCGGGGCTGCCACGTCTGCCAAGTTCTTTATAAACACTAAATAAAAATTAACTATTTACAAAAATGTGCGAAGCTGTTTGACATCTTTTGGTGGTATAATGCGTCTATCTTGGACTGCATCGGGGTTATTTCATCTTTACCCACTCGGAAACCTAAAAACTCCAAGCTGGTTTTGATCAGATTGCACTTTTTCTTGGCCAGGCGGAGTCCTACCTCCAATAACTTTGCAAAAATTGTCTTCAAAATCGTAAAATGGTCATCTAGAGTGACAGTGGCCACTAGTATATCATCAAGATATATCCATATTCGTGGTACTCCGTCTAATACCGTAACAATGATCCGCTGGAAGATTCTTGCCGATGGCATGGTTCCAAATGGCAATCTTGTTACAGCCATTAATCCTTTAGTCGTAGTGACCACTGCTATCTCTGACGATGTCTTTGATAACTGTACTTGGAGGTATGCCTAATAGTTCCGGTATCCGAGGTAGCGGGTACGGGTCTGGCTGTAAAACTGGGTTGACTGTGCTTCTGTAATCTCCGCACAGTCGCACTCCTTCATCTTTCTACTTAACATGTACGAGGGAGTGGCCCATTGTGAGAATTTAATCGGACAAAACACTGTCTCTTGTACGAGTCAGTCGATTTCTGTATCCACCGCCGCTCGCAAAGGTAATGGCACTGGCCTTGGACGATAAAATTTAGGTGTGGTTTTCTTCTTGAGTATCAATTCTACTGGAGGGCCAACATAAGTTCCCAGCCTATCCGAAATACATCATTGTAAATCTGGGATATTTCCTCCAGTCCTGCCATCGCCAATTTTGCTTTAGCATCTATAATTGTATTAACATCAGCATCATTTCCCAATATTTCCGTGACCCCCATGACTCGGGTTTTGTAACACATATAAAATAAGTCGAAATCCCAGTTGATTTATGAAATCTCGTCCTAATAAACTGGGTCCAGCACGTCTAACCACTACAAATTCAATCAACAACAATCGATCAAGTACTCTACAAGTCAAAGTTACTATTCCCATAACTGGAATTGGTTGGTTCTGGTAAGCGAATAACTTAACTTGCATTTCTTTTAATTCATTCATTCCTAATTTTTGTGCATCTACTAACTTGTTATAGTCTGTCACATTCAATACGCATCGTTCACTCCCCGTGTCCAAAAGGAAGACATTCCATACCGTTCAAAATTACAGAGATTTGTAATGGTGGGGTTTTTACCTTTTGTGTCAATAACTGATACATTGCGTAATCCTTTTCTACTTCCTGTATGGTGTTAATCGGAACTTTCCTCTGTCTCCAATTTTCCTCTGCATCTTCGACGATATTCCCAGGGTTTTAACTCGATATTGTTGGCTAACACAAACCAAAATCTGTTTCGACTCGCTCTGTGTTGTATTTGGATCCTTCTTTAGACCAGTCGGGCCAGGTTTATACGGACAGTCGCGTACAAAATGCTGTCCTGAACAGCGGTAGCAAACTACGGGGGCCCCAACCCGCCAGGCTGGAGTCCTGTTATCACGCGCAGGTTCTGGGCGCCCGCGCCCGGATTGCACGTTGTTGCCTTGCTGAAATGGTTCTCTTGCCGCTTAATTTCCTCTTTGTCGTGTCGATCCCCAGTCTCGTTGTGATGCAAATGTTGAAGTTTGCAGGACTGTGCTTCCTGCTATCCCTGCCTTCTCAATTTCCACAATTGGCAAAACACATCATCCACTCCAGGCGATGCTATGGCTGCCATTTCGTGTGCCATTGCCATTTTAATTAACTTGTCTAACTTTAGAGGCATCGCTAACAAAATCTGAGTAACGAGCAGGGGGTACTTTACTCTCCGGATGACTTGGTCTACTATTGCAATTTCCAATTTTGCATTGCTGGTAAATTTACATTTCTGAGCGAGGATGCGTAATTCATTAATGTAGGTTTCCACACCGATCGCCATCAAATAATGGCGATCGAGACCCATTTTGAAGCACTTGGTACACCTTACATGAATAGGCAACGATTGGGAAGACGTACGAGAAAGGCCGGTAGGTGTGGAAACCTACATTAATGAATTACGCATCCTCGCTCAGAAATGTAAATTTACCAGCAATGCAGAATTGGAAATTGCAATAGTAGACCAAGTCATCCGGAGAGTAAAGTACCCCCTGCTCGTTACTCATGTATTGTTGCGTTTGTAATATCCTTTGAGTAGATTAGGCCTCGTACATCGTGGTGCCAATTGTTGTTAAAAACAATGGTACCTTCTTTGCATGACTCGCATTGTTTAATGCCATAAACTGGTCAAATCTCTCGGCCCAAGTTTTGTGTGGAAGTTCCAGTAAAGGGGGCTAATGAGCCCAGGAAATGATGTGCCATTTTTCTCCACGAAATTGCTAATTGCCCGGTAATTTTCCAACTTCGAATTCCGGTGCAATTTTCTTTTAGGTTTCCAAACTGTTCTCTACTGGCTGGTCGTTTTTCGCGAATGTCCCAGCTGACAGTACCAAATCAAGTGTCAAACTGTTCTTCTATCGCTCTTCAGTCATTCCGAATTACTCGTGTACAGAACGAAATGTTACAAAAAGAAAACACACGAAATTAGCAAAATATCATTCAAAATTACTAATTATGTCTCTACTGTTCGTGGTTACTCAAATCCTATCGTGGATAGCAATGAAGAACCCTCACTGTCTTCTATGTTTTAGGAGAGATTAACGGAGTCGACACGTTCCTCTTTTGGTAGAGAACAAGAACGAAAAAAAAGCTTAGCCTTTTATTTTTAGGAAACAATACATATAATAATCGATTATCTTTATTGTCAATGACATTCAATCCTGGTGTCAATATTTTCATAAATTTACAGTTAGTACACTACATCATGTAAATATTTTTTTTGTGTGGTGATGGCGGTATTTGTAGTGTTTGGAATTTGCAGTATTTTGCGGTATTATGGTGTGATGCACTCTCCCAAGCTGAGCGAGTGTATGAGGATGTGCCACGGGAAACTTAAGCACAATCAATAATTTCTTTGGTTTTTAATTACAAGATTAGTTTAATAACAAATGATAAATAATGATATATACAATAAGATAAAAAAGGTAAAACCAAAGCTCAATAGTCACATGAGATATCATAGTCACTGTTGTGTTATCGATGTTATCTATGCTTTCAGGATCATTTGATGTCAATGAAACTTTGATGGTTCTCTCATCTGGTGTGGCACAACACTATTTACTTAGATGGTTTTTTCACCTGGTGTCGAACAACACACAGACACAATTGTTCTCGGCTTTGAGCTCAGTGCTCGTATATCCAATTTGTTCTCTCTCAGACTTTCAGCACAACTGAGCTTTTCTACAGTAACTTTGTCATTTTTTGTCACTGATCTTTTCTGACTCGTACTCATTGCTCATGCTCATTGCTTTTAACTATCCTGTTACATGTCATCTCATTTCCATCAACTATCATATATAACGCTTACCATATAACTTGTATAATTTTATAGATAACATTAAAAAAGGTACTATTTGGATGCATCATGCATCACAACGCTATTTTGCGATAATATGGTATACCATGTTGCGGTATTTTGAAAAAAAGCGGCGATTGCGGTATACTGTAATCGTGAACAAGCCTATTTAACAGTATACGCCAAAGTATTCAAATATCAATGGAATAAATAGTGTTTTCTTTTTTTCTTTTTTTTAGGTCTTTCTCTCCACTGTCTTTTTTGTGATTGCATTTTTCAGTATCTTCCACTTTTAACCCTCATTTCAAGTAGGAAAAAAATTTATTAATCTGTATTTTTAAATGCAGAAGAAAAATCCCACGTGCTTAATGCAAATTTCTAGAATTTTACTCTGCAGCCGCCAGGTGGGGTGCAAATATTTACAGGCACGCGCAGATCAAACTATTAGCCATGCCTTGGCCCACTTTACCCTACTGTCTCTTCTCTATACTGTGGTCATGACTGAGAAGGAACATTACTGAATGTTTCTCTCGTCCACCTAAATCTTGCCTGGTCCACTTGGACACTTTAACCCACTAGTTCAGCATAGCCACTCGTAACTCTTCTTCATCGGTTTCGATGGTATTTGAGTTGCATGTGACGGAACTAAGTTTCTTCACTACGCGTATCTCTTCATCGTGCGTCTACACGGAATTGGAGATAGGCATAATATTAATTGGGCGCCAATCCATAGCAAGACAATTCTCAATTAAGGAGCGTTTCTTAGGTTGAATCTTGCGCTCTTTGTGTTTATAGCGCGTCCTAGTGAGTGGGTGTTTAATTACGGTTTTATGGCTGTTGCAAAGAAATGAACAAAACCGAACTAATCATATTTATTTAGAGAACTAGTGCAGGCTTGGTTAATCATTAAAAAACATTTTTTAAACAAGCATGGGATTATTAAATTAGAACATTTTCTTCCATTTTATGTTTATTCATTAAAAAGGCGTTTGCCAAATGAATGAACGTATAACTTTTAACTTATAATTTATAAGTTATAGCTTGTAAGTTGTATATATAAAAACGTAATCACCAAACCTCTTATAGCTATTTCCTATTCATTAACTACTTAATTGATGGTTTTACAAAATAAAAAATTAGTTAATTGATTACTTAATTTTTATTTTCTAACGTCAAGCCCAACTCATTTTACAAGTGTTAACTTTTGATTGGTTATCAGATCATACTTAAAAAAAGTATATATATGCAAGGACTCATTTACATATTTCAATCATCGTAAACTTGAAACCCGCAGGATACTGTTAACTCATTTTAATTTTCTAGCATGTTGCTGTGCAGTTTTGTAGCTGTTGCTGTTGTGTTCTCATTTATTAAAGCAGAGGTAAACAACGTGTTTTTAAACTTTTAAACTTAAAACTTTAAAATTTAAAATGTGTACAATAAATTTTATTTTAGGATTGCTTTGATGCAGAGAAGTTGCTTTCCAAGGTTGTATTTCTTTACTTTCACACCCACACGAGCTATTAAATTGTTGTTAAAAACATTATTTTAAGGCTAAACCTGTTCTAAAGAAATGCCAAAACTGGGCTAGTATTTTGCCTCAAACTGTAAGGAAATGTTATCAAAACATATTTATTATTGCATTATTTCTTTTCAATTAATATTTTATTGTTTACGGGAAGGTTCTTTGCAGTCTGCACAAATTTTAGATTGTAAGTTTAAAATGGATTTCTGATGGTACGTTACCAAAATCTTGAATCAATGACGTCAGATTATATGACACCATGGCAAAATTATTTTAAGAAGTTTATTACAGTTTGGTAAAATTCCATAAAATTATATCAAGTTTAATTAAAATTCTCTAAAATTGTATCAGATTTGATGAAAACTTTCCAAAATTGTATTAGATTTGATGAAAATTCTCTAAAATTGTATCAGATTTGATGAAAATTCTCTAAAATTGTATCAGATATGATGAAAATTCTCTAAAATTGTATCAGATTTGATGAAAATTCTCTAAAATTGTATCAGATTTGATGAAAATTCTCTAAAATTGTATCAGATTTGTAATGGTTGCTTCTGGTTCCTCTTAGTTCCTTCTGGTTCCTGTTAGTTTCTTCTGGTTCCTTTTAGTTCCTTCTGGTTCCTCTTAGTTCTTTCTAGTTCCTCTTAGTTTCTTCTGGTTCCTTTTTATTAGCATTTAATTATTCATATGTAATTGTTCCAGACTTGTATTTTGGCTCAATCTACTGCAATGATTTGTGCAAATCGAAAATTTGGCATAGTATGGCATATTCAAGATTATTTCAGTAATTTTTATGTATGTCTTATGTTTTCTTTTACTTTTATGCAGTACAATGCAAAAAATAAAATTGATCCCAAAAAATTCGTAAAACTATTGCAATTCTATTCCACTGACGATGTGAGTATTGAATGTTTTCATATACTTACATTTATTAGACTGCAAATTGCAAGTCGTGCCCAGGCTGGATGAGGAAAGAACATTGTCATAGGAAGTAGTGTCACAAACGTCTGCTCAACTTCCTTTATTAGTATCATCTAGGACCCTAGTTATTATGCTGCATTTGCAAATTTTATGTGTATACTGATTTCAGGCAGCCATAGCATTGACAGGAAATTAGAGCAGCTTTGTAACGTCATTCCTTACTTCCTGTTAAGCTGTCTTTTTTTTACCCACAATTCCTCAGTTTGCAGTCTAGTGAATGTAGGGCTATGATTTTTCTTTTAAACTTCACAATTGCTGATAACTTTTCTATCCAATTGATTAGCAGATTAAAGATGAACTTCCCGAAAGACTTTCGATCTGTAACTTAGAGAAGGTATCTTAAAAATTGAACATTATATATGATCCCACTGATAGTTTAAAAAATCTAGATTGAGAATGCATACTTGAATTGTCTTCAAGAAAAGTGTCCAGAGATAGCAGCCATTCGAACTGCCTTTTTTAAGTCACCACACGAAGCCTGCAAAGAGAAGAACTAACTAACTTATTAAGACTTAAGTATAAAAGTCTGTATCCATAACAAAACAATTAAAGTATTTTCTTTATACATTACTTATTGTAATGGTAATTATTTTTGGCCTTAAATATCATCAAGAAAATATTCCAGTCATTATTTATGAAAAAACGACTAATGGTGTTGACTTATCACTTCAAAAAGTTTTTGGCTTTTTAACCGAGTGCAATAGTTGATCTTGTTTTTTTAGCTAGAACCTATTGCTACAACTTAGAATCTGATTGCCTCAATAGGAGTGTCAGATTTAACCCCGCATTCCATCTGATTATAGGAACGTCTTAAGGAGTCAGAACCGGAATAACTAGCACAAATCACCCTAGACATAACACGGCCGAACGTATGTCTCAACTGGACCATAAGGACGAGTGTGTGGCGATTGAAAAATTCAACAAAAATGAATTTTTGAGGCGACTTTATGATGGTTTAAAACTTTTAAGAAGATTTAAGACATTTGAGAAGATTTAAGACATATTTGAGAAGATTTGAGACAACTTTTCAAAGAAGATTTCAAGCAATTTGAGACAATTCAGTTGGATTTGAGATGACTACCATTGAATAAAAATTCAAGCCACACCCGCGATTGCACATCGAAACGAATTGAAGACGATTTGTGAGGCAAAATTTGAGGCAAATTTCATAGCATTTTTTTAAACAAATTCTTGAGAAGATTTAAGCAGAATGTTGAGAGGATTTTCAAGAAAATTTTGAGACGTTTGGGACCAATCTTGAAGCAATTTCGATCAGTTTGAGATGACTTGGACCAAACATTGAGACGAATTTCAAGCTTGAAGAATTCAAAATGACTGACAATTGGAACCTGGCGAGCATTGAATCACTCAATGATTCGAAATATTTCCTGTGGGAATCAAGAATAGAGGGAGTACTAAAGGCCAAGAAACTCTGGAAGACAATCATAATGGCTGATGAGCCACCACGTGGAATTCAAAATGCAGCCAACTTCGACGCAAAGGAAAAGACTTGAAATGATTGGGATGACAAAAATACCCAAGCACATGTAACAATGATCAACACGATGATGGCCCCGCAAGTGCTGAAATACTCGCAAACAAAAAATGCAAAAATATTGTGGGACCTGATCAAAACCGACGTGGCAGCTAAGACCAAGAAATTACAGATGATCAGCACGTGTGAGCTAACTCAAATTAAGATTGAAAGTAAAGAAGATGTCGACACATACTTCAACACAGCCAAAGCCGATGTGCTAAATTGGGGAAGCAAATCGATGACTTTGAGTACAGATTTTAAGTCACAAAGGGATTAAGACAAGAATTTGACGCAAATGTCAAAGCACTCAAAGTACAAGATAACACAACAATGTCAAAAATCAAACATACTACAGAGGGAAGAAAACAGAATGACGCAAAGAAAAGAGAGGAAAATTGCGACAAATGAAACAGCAGTGAAGAGGAAAGATTGAAGAACCAAACCGAAACGTGCATGTTTTAACTGTGGACGGGAAGAACATTTAGCACGAGATTGCTGTAGTGACACGAAATGTTACAACTGCCAACAATGTGGACATTATTCCAGTGATTGCACAAAGCTAAAGAAAGATTTCAAAGATGGAAATAAACAAGAACGTGGCAGAGGCCAACAAAGTGGCCAGGGACGAGTAAAACTCGAAACCTCGATGATGGTATTCAAAATCCCTAAAGAGAAAAGTTTGATGACTCAAGAAAACGAAGAAAAATCCAACAAACCAAATGACCAGAAGAATTGCAAATGGGTATTGGATTCAAAATTGAGTAGCCATATGACGGCAAACGACCTAGTCTTTTTTGCAATATTTCACAAAGAGGTACAAGAAATTGGAATGGCAAAAAATGGGAACCAAATGATGGCAAATGGAGTCGGAGAGATTGTGCTTGAACACGATAATGGAAAAAAAAAAGATTACACAAAGTCTTGTAAGTGCCTGAGATTACAAGCAATTTGCTTTCCGTATCAAAGATTGTGGACAATGGATTAGACCTAAAGTTTTCCAAAAATACAGCCACAATTTTGAATGGCAACGGAATAGTAGTAATGACAGTACCACAAGATGGGGACATGTTTGTACTACACGCAACGGTACAACAGCTCAAAAAAACATGCAAAGTTAAAGAAAATAATGACGTATGGCATTTGAGAATGGGACATCTAAACCATGACACACTAAAAGAGATGGAAAAAGCAGACCTTGTGCATGGGATGCAGATGAAAGGAAAAGCAAATGATCTATTGCATCATGCATTGTTGGAAAAATGAAGAAGTCACACAAATCTGTGACAGAACAACAATCATCAAAGATTATGGAGTTATGGCACACTGACTTAATTGGACCAGTTAAGCCGGAGTGAAGAGGAGGTACAAAAATCCACGCCCAATACATCTCAATGCCCTGAAGCGAATATTGAAATACCTGAAGGGTACAATGCATTACAAACTGATTTACAGTAACAACGAGCGATGAATCCATAGTTATTCGGATGCCAGTTGGGACCACGCACTAAACGCCAGATTGTTTTCTGGTTATTTAGTGCGTGTCGGTAATTTACTAATAAATTGGAGATGTCAGAAGCAGGCAACTGCAGCCTTATCAAGCACTGAAAGCAAATTATTTGCATTGTCTGAAGGAATAAGAGAGCTGATTTGGACTAAACAATTATCAGCAGTATTGAACCATGAAGAAGACTGGGGAAGAGCAGAGATATTTTGCGACAGCCTGACAGCAGTGAAGTTACTCCAAGACAGCGCTCAACGAACGGCACCGTTTGCCCATACGCACTTCTGTAGCATACATTCAATTTTTGTCGATAGTAGAAAAGTAGAAATCCAAACTGTACTTCTCTGGAGAAACATCAAAAACAGAACTATGCAAAATATAATAAAGGTAATAATTAATTTATTATGACAAAACAAATACAAAACATACAATTGTTAAATTTAAATATTGTCCCCAGGAAGAAATTACTGAAGTTAAGGAATTGTTAAGCTCTTTTATAATAAACACCAAAATAAACTTATCTATTGACAATTCAAAACTAACAAAGAAACTAAAGAATCTGACGTAATTAGCAATTCCATAGTCTCCCAGTCTTTTTATGCAATTATAACTGTAGTGAGATATATTTGGCACAATGCAATTACATGTTGATCATCTGTAAAATATCATTTTCAATAATTCTTTTGTTATTTAGTCACAATTGGGAGTTAATTGTCTCTAAGTAATGATACAGATTTAAATAAAACATAATCCTAAACTAAAATGGCAAAAGTTGACATTGAAGCAATTAAATTGTGTTGGAAAATGTTAGTTCAATATATACACACACAATCCCTTTTGTGTTATTAGCTGCAGTATTTTATACAATCACATTTCCATAACTTTGTTATAATATATACATAGAAATTCATTTGATTTACTAAAACACTATTCAAAGTGAGCAGTTTTTCATGTGGCTTTTTCACTACTTTAATCAATGTACAAAAATTAAAATAAAAAAACAGGAAAATTATCAATTAATTTTTAACTGCAGTCATTACTCTTTGATTCCTGAGGTAACTGATTGCAAGTTACTACGTGTGGTTATATGTACTAGTTGTCTTGGACTCATAGTTGTAATATGATGTTTCATATTTTTTCTCTCCGCCTCCTCTTCTGTGAACTTTGGGTAAAATAGCTGAAGGATTACTGGATCCACTAGCATCACTATCATGCTGGAAAATAGTGTGCAAGATAAACATTTAGACAAAATTCAAACTTCCAACTCCAATAAATTGTACCTCATATAACATTTGATTAGTAGACATCCTCATGGTTGACATATCTGTAATTGCTTCATCCATATCAGTTTGATAGGGCTCCTGTAGGTTAAACAAAACAATAAAAATTATTTTGCAAGCTTCTTCGCAAATCAGAAAAAAAGTCTTGTTAACTTCTTTAGTTTATTGAAGGAGAATGCTGATTACACTATAACGCTCCAGAAAACAGTAGTGGCAACTTGTTCAATTTATTGACCAAGATACAGGTCACATTAGCATGCTCCAACTGACAATCAGTTTGGAGGTTCTTTAGATTAGTGGCCGGTTAGTGGCCGTTTAGCGGCCTAACATAACTTAACCTAACATAGCCAGGGACTTCTGATCATTTCCAGGAAATGAAACTGGTATTGTTCGACTCAGCTCTTCTAGCTCTATCTATACACTAATTTTCGTCATTATTTGAAGCAGCTGCCAATCTAAAACTCAGCCAAGATAGGATTCTCAAACTTTTTAACAATGCGACACAGTTTTTAGAAAGGCAATCTACCGTCACCCAATTCATCCCCGGCACATTGAATTTTTTTAGTGATACTTTGTAACCAAAAAATGTTATTCTCCCTTATCTATTATTGCTATTGCAACCCACCAAAAATTGGCTCGCAACCCACAACTTTAGTACAATTGTCAATACACCGGCAAAGCATCCAGTGGAGTGTCTGGGTGGACATTTTCAGTAGTAATATACCGAGCGTGCTGAGTAATTGTCAAATAATTAGGTCTACATGAATCTTATCTGACAAAAAGATGAGTGCTGACCTAAATTTGACAATTACTCAAGCGCAAGGTGTATTTAATGAGAGAATTTACTGATAGAAAATCGGAGAAACGACCATGAACAGTTCGAATGGGATCAAATTTGTATTTTGGTTGTGAAAACCCACGACAGATGGCGCAAAGGACAAGCGTGCATTATCAAAATGATGAATGCAGCCACCTACAGCCACCAATCCGAAGGCGAATGGGGTTTGTTACGCGCTTCGGGATTGGTCGGACAAACGATGGCCGTTTTGATATGCCATTCTCATTGGTCGTCAAAGCACCAGGGAACATTATCGAAGCTAGTGGTAAATTTTCAAGAAAAAAAGTGAAAGTTAAATGTAGTGCAGCTGAAGAAAAATTCTATCATAATACAAAACATTGAAACTATAAACACTTTCTGTTTGGTTGTCTTTTGGCTTGCCTGTCAGAAAAAATACATCAGAAATAGCAAGGCGGGGGTTTCAGAACTACTAGCTGCATTCAAGAAGTCGTGTTTTAAGTGTTTTGGGTGTTTGTGTTTATGTGTTTATAATTTGTAACATTAGAAAACAAATTCATGTGGTACATACCTCTCGGAAAAACCGCATAGATCTGTCTTTGGAGCTGGAATAGTAGCTACCCACACCTCTTCTTTCAGGGTGTATTGTTGTTTCGTCAAATGATCGGGCCATTGACATAGTTGCTCTGGAAAGAATTGAAGATTTCAGTTGGTGTGTTTTATTTTGACTTTGCGGTACATACGTATTGCCATATTGGCCAGTACTAGCAGTTTCAAACCGTGAGCTGAAATTTTCAAAATCGGCTGCGTCTCGGTTCGAAGAATAGGTGGCCGTGGGCCGACTGCTTGTGTCACCGTGTGAGAAGGCAGACTCTGCTTCATGCACTAAGTCATTTGAATTTAAATAATTGTTGCTGGATATAACATGCATTGTAGATGCTCCTTTTCCTCTTAATCCATACTTCTTCTTTGCCGACTGGGAACTGATGTCTTGAGACAGAGTTGCCGATGCAGCGGCAGCGTTAGCAGAAGCAGTAGCTGCAACACAACCAGAATAGTTTTAGTCATTTTAATCATTAAATGAATGATCATGACACACAACACAAAGTGAGTAATTGTCAAATGATTAGATCTGCACAAATCTTTTTGTCTGATAAAATCACTCGTGCCCTGTGGGCACTCGTGATCTTATCTGACAAACAGATGAGTGCTGACCTAAATTTGACAACTACTCAAGCATGAGGTGTATTTTATGAGAGAATTTACCAATAGAAAATTGGAGAAACGACCATGACGAGTTCGAATGGGAACAAATTGCCATTTGTATTTTGGTTGTGAAAACCCACAACAGATGGCGCAAAGGACAAGCGTGCATTATCGAAATGGTGAACGCAGCCACCTACAGCCACCTACAGCCACCAATCCGAAGGCGAATGGGGTTTGTTACGCGCTTCGGGATTGGTCGAACGAACGATAGCCGTTTTATTACGCCGTTTCTGATTGGTCGTCAAAGCACCAGGGAACATTATCGAAGCTAGTGGTAAATTCTCATTTTCATTAATTTAAAAAATTAAATCTCCTGGCAAATTGCATGTGGACAAGTGAACATGTGATTACTTTTCAAAATTTGTTACAACAAGGGCTCGTAGGTATTAGCAAACTGGACTGGTCCGGCGGGATGACGGATGGCCCATACAAGGCCAGGCTGGCCCAGTGGGCTACCGGGAATTTCCAAGCTTAAAATTTTTTCCCATTTTTTTTTCGTAAAAACTTGTTCTTTATAAGGAATAATTCGTAATATCAAAATTCTTTATATCAAATTTTTTTAACATGGTGTTCTATGGCTAAGCAACCAATTTAAGTCATCAAAAAATATTTGTTACAACAAAAATTATATCACGATTCGTTGTAAGGAGGTTCAACTTTATAGTTTTAGATTTGACCAATTAATGTATTCCAAAATTTATAGCATTTCGTGCAATTCAAGTGATCTAAATAGCAAACAATGCATTCCAAAATGTATTACAAGTGTATTGTGAAACTTGATGCATTTCAAAATACATTGTAATACATTGAAATATAATTGCATTAAATTTTTATGAATAGCATGATGGATATATTGAATGCATTTTTTTTGCTTTTTACCTTTATTGTTGCTTCTATGTTGAGCACTGCTTGCACTGCTTGCATTGGCTAGCCGTTCTGCTTTAGAAGCAGAAGTTGATGTTGAAAATTTTGTGTAACCAGAACTTGCATCGATGTTATTGGATGATGCTGCCATTCTGCTTTCGCCACGTAAACCTCTTTCTTGTGTGGCTGTTTTCTTCCCTTCGTGGCGACCACCTGCGGCTTTGCTCTTCTTGGACATCGCAGTTGGTAAAGTTGCAAAAGAGCTACTTTCTTTTTGAATTGCCATGTTTCTTTCCTAAATATTTAAAGGGTTAACACTTCAATTCAAACTTCGTTTCTTTCATTATAATTTCTCATACATGTCTCGCTTCTCCATCCAAAATCGACATAAGTTTATTCTCTGCTCCCATATAGTCTGCTGTGTCTTCACGGGGTAAAATATTCTCAGTTGAAGCCGAAATATACTATTGCAACAAATGTTCCAAGATTAGATTACAAATATAATTACAGTCCAGTGGTTTTCAATCTGTTTTGACTCCGCAGCCCCAACATTTGTGTTGATTAAGGCACAGAATTCCAGAGCTTCACAGAGCACAGTTTGAGGACCATTGTTGTAGCGAGTGATTATGGCGTCGGATCGATTCGTCGACAGCCGATTCGTCGCCCTAACCTAACCTAACCTAACCTAACCTAACCTAACTTAACCTAACCTAACCTAACCTAAGCTGCATGCTAGGTGTTAGTCGACGAACTGGAGAGTCGACGAAACGCCTTCGACGAATTGTCCGAACACCGTGATTATTTACTTGTTTGGGATGTTGATGTTTGGCACGCGGAATAAGTACTGGTGGTTCTGTGACTAATGCGGATATGCTTCTGTCTTCATAACTCGAAGCACTTTTTCCGCTTTTATGCGTGCCACCTCCCTGAAATATTTAGAAAAACTATTTAGATCCCTTAAGAATTAGAAATAAGATGTCAATCCTCATACCCCGAAAACATCGGCAACATGTGCCAATCTGCTTTGCTCGCCGCTGCTTTCGCTCGACGTATCTCCAGCAATCATTGCTTTCTTGTCAAGCGTACCGCCGGTTCCGGCTACTCCACTGTTCAGGATTGGAAAAACGCCTCCTGAAGCGGCTCTTGCAGCTGCACTGGTTCTTGGACGCGGCTCACAACAGTCGCAACAACTTCCAGCGACGCAACAACGGCCTTTGCGGCAACAGCAGCACAGCCACAGCAATATGGCAATCAACAGCAGTCCAATTATAATTGGTAAAATAATGGCAAGTGCTGAAATTGAGAAAAATTTTAAATTTGCTGACACACAGTCGCCAAGGTGATAACTTACCATAGCCATTCACTTGGCAGTTTTTACCAAGATACCATTTGTCACATTTGCAGTATCTGTGTCCATCTTCTCCTTGGGCACACACTCCATGATAGGAACAGAAATCGCAAGGTGAAGAGGCTTCTGCAATTCCAAACATAAATTTCAAAACTCCATTCAAATAAATAAAGATAGTCCTTGTACCTAGGCAAATTCTGCCTGGGAACCTGCTGTCATCATCTAGATATTGATCCTTGCAACTGCATGTGTATGAACCCATGGTGTTTTTGCAGATTGCATTTGATGAGCAATCATTGAAATCTCCATCTGAACACTCATCAAAATCTGTTGTGGAAAAGAAATGTATGTCAAATCATATCTGCAAGTTTTATTTCACAAATCTTATGTTACCTTCTACGGTAATTGCATTAGCCGATGGACTTGTTTTCAGGTCAGTAGTTCCCAACGTATAGTCATTTTTGTTGAGATATTGAATTAGTTCTTTCTGCAGCATGGTTTCATCAACTGCACTGTTGTTACCAACTTGAAGAACAATGTTTGCTAATAGGCCTTGTTGAGCTCCCACAGTTTGGGCATCGGTCAATGTTTTGACTTTATCGTTGTAGTAATAGCGACCAACAGCATTAGATGACTTAAGTATTTCATCAACCTATATATGGATTGTTGGAGTGTGAGCAAATTGAAGCACTTCTACTTAGTGATAATTAAAGTTATTTTTAATCGTATCACCGTATTTCTTTGATTTAAAGTCGCCCTCGATTACAAGTCGCGGCAACATATCAACACTTGGAATACAAGTAGCCCTTGAATACATGCCGCGGCTAATATTCAAGGGCGATGTATATTTGTATTTTGCAGTTGAACTTGTAGGTTTTCTGCCTAAAAGTGAACTTACTAATGTTAGAGGACGTAATTACGACATAACGACTAACATTACGTCGTGACGACAATCAAACAAAACGTCGTCACGACATAAATGGAAACGTTTACCCAACATAATGTTATGTGGATTTGACGTTCTCAATTAAAGTCGCCCTCGAATAGAAGTCGCCCTCGATTGTAGGTCATGGTAAAAATTGCATTTGCAAATATAAGCAGCGACCTTTAATCAAAGAAATACGGTAATGGCGCTTTGCGTTGTACATTGTATTTTATTTATATTTTATTTGTATTTAGTGCCATTGATGCCATTAAAAACAACTTTTAACTTGCTAACTTGTAGAAACGTTTCTACATAGTTTGCAAGTTCTAACTTTTTAAATTTATTTCTATCAACATACCCCTTGTTTGGATTTACTGGATACTTGATTGAATTCGTTGGAGTTTTTGTTTGTGTAAGCCGCAGTGTATTGCAGCGGGTTTCTTGCCATGCTGACTAAAACAACCCTTGCAAGGTAATTTCGCACTCCTACCGGTAGTGAAAATACAAATATTAATTACAAACAACAGTAAAATTTTGAATATTTACCTCTGCATGTGTTGGAAAATGATGGACGGAAGAATCCGGTTCGACAAACACAGCGATAATTAGACGGTCCAATTTCCCGACAAACTTCTCCCTGCAAGACATTGCATGTTGGCTTGCATTGATCTTCATTGCCATTTGCTTTAATTCTGTCTGATTGACTGCTTCCATGATCTTCTTTGCCTTCCACTTTGACTTTTTGCGTAGATGTTTGCGGTTTATTAGCGCCAAATCCGTTACCGAAACCCGCATTGACCAAAACACTCGCTTCATCTGGTGCTCTGGTAGTTGTAGATGCAGGAACCAGTGTGACTTTAGTCCCAAATATTTTGAGCATGTCAGTGGCATCAAGTGGTTGTTGCTGAGCATTGACATAATTGATGACTGTCTTGTCGCCCAGTACCGTGATCACCATAGTTCTTCGCGGATAAGTGTTAATGTTAACAATATTAGTTGATCTTAAGCCAATGGTTGTTGGTGTTGTTTGGGCTATGGTTCTTTCAGTGCTGTCAACATATGTTATGTAGCGAGTGACAATACCTTTGTCGGTCACCAAACGTTCATCGTTCGAATATGTAATTTCTGCCGAAGTGTCAGCCGGACGCGTGAAAACTTCTCCAAAAACCGTCTTAGTTCCAGACACAATAGTGCTTCCTGAAGCTATGGATGTTGTTTTGGTTTCTTCCTTCCTGCCAGGCTGTATTCCACCAATCAAAACAGTGGGCTTGGTGTTAATGTCCAAAAGATTGACCGAATCGCTTAACTCCGGCGTACCTTGCACAGAACTCTGAACCGCTCCATTATGTTCTACTATATTAACGCTTGAACCAATTTTCACTGAAGTTTTAGTATCAACAGACGAAGGTCTAATAAATCCTTGTTCTATTGTTGCGCTTGCAGTTACTACAACTTCATTTTGAGTTGTCGGCGTAACCGCCGATGGTTCTGCGGTCTGTTGGATGAATAATGTTTGTTGGCCATTAATAAGAGTTGTATGTAAGTGTGTGTTGTCAACTGTAGTAGTCTTTTCTGATCCTTCAAAGTCAGTATTTACAACATACAACACAGTACGGTTTCCAAATATTCCACTGCTTAATATCTGTCCGGATACGTGGAGAGATGATTGGAATTGGTTCCCACCAGCAGTTCTATTCACATTAAATTCTCCATCTTGATACCACACTATCCTAGTTGGTTTTGGTGGAATAATTACACCGTAGATCTCAGAAGATGAGTAGATACTTGATCTTCCGGGTCCCAGGAATGTGGTAAAGAAAATTGTTCTTGTTCTGTACACGGTTTGGGCGGATACCGATGTTGGAGCAACAACTACATTTGTGGTGGCATCAATTTCAGATTTTGTGTTGATGGCCGCAGTCAGTTTAACGGTAGATACAGGTACCGTTGAAACTCTTGTGATGGTTTCTTTACGGGTTGATACGATGGGAATGCTTCGGTCCTTCAAGTAGGATGTATAATAAGTGTAAGTGGTATAATAAGTTCTTATTTCAGGTGGAATGGATCCATCCACTAAAGTAAAGTCTGATTGAAATGAAGGCACGGGGGTTATCGGTTGCATCTCTACCGACGAAGAAACTATTGTCCCTAGCGTAATTGTTGTTGGAGTAAATTTGGCCGAAGTGAATGTTGTGATTCCGGGTCTTGGAAGCGCTGTACTAGTAGTGGTAGTAGTGGTAATAGTAGCAGTAGTAGTAGTAGTTGTAGTAGTAGTAGTAGTAGTGGTAGTAATAGTGGCGGCTTCTAATATACTTGAAGTATCAGATAACGGGAAATTACCAACATGGATGACAGGTCTTGAAGCAATAACACTTGTGACGGCATTTGTCAGCAATGTTGGTGGGTCAAGGACCATTTTAGTAGTTGTTTGCCTGGTAGCTGGTATATTCTCTTGTGTTGTGTGGCCAGCGTTAATGGTTTGTGAAACAACTTCTTCTCTTGATGAGATCACTGAAGAACCATTTTGAAAAAGTGTTGTGAAATGGGTGAAAGTTACAAGTTGTGGTTGCTTCGTTCCGCTGTCACTTTTGGAGTCGACAGATGAATCCAAAGTAAAAAGGATTGGAATGAATGCGTCACTCTTTTTCTGACTGATTTCAATATCTTCCTTGTCCTCAATAACATTATGCAGTGATGAAAGCACATGCAGCAATGAATTTTGATCTACACTATGTTCGCGCGATGGTGTGACCATAGTAGGGCTTGGCTGTATTGATACCATTATCTGATCAATTTTGTCCTTAATAGTCACTCCGATTGGTTGGACAGAGATAGTTTCCTTGTTCGTTGCAACAGACGAAGGGAAATCCAAAATCTGCGACGACTGAACTTCCACGGGAGATCCAAATACTGTACTCTGTTTAATGATTGCAGTTCCATCTGTTAGTGTCTGGGTTATGATTTCCTCACGACTGGACACAGTTCTCCTTCCATTTTCAGTAAACGTTGTATAGTGAGTAAATGTCAAAAGTCTCGTACCGTGAATTTGGGTTGGTTTAGTTTCAATTGCGCCGTGGTCAACATCAATTTTATCCGTTATAAGAGTTCTTGTGTCTTGTATGTTTTGTTGTATGCTACTTATTTGAAGATTAAATGGAAATGAATCGACTGTTTTAGCCGGTACGAACTGCGTGGTCGTTCTTATTGCAGGGTGAACTCCTAAGACGGCAGGAATTGCTTGGGATTCGCCATTTGCTATCGATATAAAGAGCGTGTTGGTGCTGGATTGCTGGGTCGCGGTTGGCGAAATCGTGATCATTGTTGGGATTATTTGTTCGTGGCTTGAAATCACCCTTCGGCCATTATTGAAGAAAGTAGTGTAATGAGTATACGTCAACATTCGGGTTTGAACGGTAGGTCTCTGCGGTGCGAATTCAATTCCCGCAATTTGCTGAGTTACCGCACCGGGCACGTTTATGAATTTCTCATTTTGCACCGGTATTTGAAAAGAATGACCAGGTGATACAGGAATAAATCCTCCCTGGGGTACTTGAATTAAAATGCCAGGTGGTTGTTGAGGAAAAAATTGATCCGGTGGTGTTCCCGGTAACACATCATTTCGGTTAATATGAATCTTTGGAATTTGATCTGGTCTTTCGCTCGAATCTTTTTGTCCTAATACAATTGTCGGTCTAATTTCCTTTCTGGTAGTTGAAGCTGATGGTTTTTCAATGTGCAAAACCAAACTGGATGTCAATAGTTCAACAGAATCAAACAACGTCTGTGTCTTTACTTGAGACACAGTTTCTTCTCTCGAAACCACGCGGCTTTCACCTTTGTCAAAGAGCGTTGTAAAATAAGTGTAAGTGGTGTACACGGTTGTTACTTTAGATGGCAGTTCAAAATCATTGATTGATGCCAATGCAAGAACATGCTGATCCTTTGTTTCAGCAGCTGCACCTATCATGTGGTCAATAGAAGGTGTTACCGTATAGAATCCAACTCTGTCGTTTGTATTCTCCGTATGTAAGGCAAGCACCATGGTTTTACCATCAATTACTGACTCTTTGAATCTTCCAGGTGCAGTCACAAACTCATCTTCACTTCCACTGCCTTGTAGGGTAAATGTTGCAATGGATGGCTTGTATTCTTGTTGTGGCCGGTTGAAAAACAATGTTGATTGTCCTTGGAAAACCGATGTTACCGTTGAAATGCTCTGCCGTTTGGTATTGGCATTCTCTTCCATCTGTTGAGCACTGCTGAATATGGGAGTGAAGCCTTTCTCTGTCACACCAGGTTTGAAATTGAAATCTCCCTGATAAATCGGTGCAGCTGGAAGTGCATTATTCACTTGGTGAGTGGTAAAAGAAGCCGGTTGAATTAAAGTGAGCTCATTTGGTTGTGGTGCCAATAGATCATTCTGCGGGACAACAATTGGTATTGCGTTATGATGTTGTGGTGGTTGTTGCAAGGGAATGTAAATTGGGTCTTGAGCAGCTGGGATAATCACACCTGAAGGTATCTGAGGTGGGTTTATTTGATGGTGTGCGTTTTTGTCAGTATCGTTTCGGTTACTGATCGCATTCATGCCGCCTGATGACAAAAATGCAGCTGCCAGTCCTCCGAGGATCGGAGCCACACCGGACAGGAATGAGTTTCCTCCATTTCCAATGGCTGCGTTGTTCCCAGATACAGGTTGAGGTCTTGAGTGTGTAACAAAGGGTGTACTAGTGGTGGTTGACCCAAATACACTTGTCGACAACACACTGGTGGAAGGATTTGGTGTAAAAACTGGGACCGGAGAACTGGACGACGTTAACAAGCTTCCTTGCTTTTCGTTGGAACTCTTGATGTCGTTGAAAAATATTATCGTTGAACCGCTGACAACAGTTGTTGGCGATGCCACTGAAGTTGAAGGTTGTGGATTTACTCTGGTGGGTAAAATGGTTTCTATTGAAGACTTGATGTCAATTTTACTGTTGATAACAGTATTGCTTCCATCAATTAGCGTAGTGTAAGACGTAAAAGTCGTGAAGTATGTCCTTACGCGTATTACGTCAGGCGCCTTGGTCGGCTGAGTTTCAAACGGAGATGTTGGTTGAATCTCAACAAAAGTTGCTGATTGTGTTGGAAGTGGCAATGTTGTATTAACGGATCTCAGTATACTGCTGGCTAGAGATGGTGTTATCACATCGCTTACAACGTTAGACTGGGTCTCTTCTCGGCTACTGATGGATGTTCCAGTGCCATCAAAATATGTTGTGTAGTAAGTATATGTAGTAAAATAAGTTTTAACATTGTATTGTGATGGTTCAGTCATGGATGATGTTAAACTTAAAACTGGACTTGGACTTGGAATGGGTGATGAGATTATTGCATTGCGGGTTATCGTTGGAGTACTTTCTACCGGCTGCTTTACAGTATTGGTAATAACCTCAAAATTGCTGCTTGTAATCACATTAGTTCCTTCCAAGAAACTTGTATAATATGTAAAAGTAGTCAAGTATGTTTTTGTCATAACGTCTTTATCGGTCAGCGCTATATCATTGCTTGATGCTTCGATAAGAGTTGTCGTTGCTGTTGTCGGCGTTGGGGTAATGGATAATGTCCCCAAAAATGGTGCTCTTGTTATAATAATTTGGGTAACCACTTCTTCTGCGCTGGTCACAACTTCATTGGAGCCTTCGTAAGTGGTACTGTAGAATGTATTAGTGCTACTGGATGTTTTTGTTTCCAGAAGTGTCAACCGCGAAGGAATGCTCGATTCAGTCCCATGGATCATCGTGTTAGATGTCGTGCTTTTGCTGGTTACTGTATGAATGGCATTTTCCGTCTTGAATAAATGCAGATAGGTATAGGTGGTATACAATGTCTCCGTTATGCCTGGGGTGTGGGCCACTTCTGAAACTTCAGCAGAAGTAGTCTGAGGTGGAGCAGAGGATGTCTGAGGTGGAGCAGAGGATGTCTGAGGCGGCGGTGGTGTTGTCGGCGGTGCATCTCTGGCCATAACGGATGAAGAGATTTCTTCGCGACTCACAATACGACTATTACCACCTTCAAAAAATGTTGTGAAGTAGGTGAATGTTGTGTAAATAGTTTTTTGAGGAATTAAAGATGTCAATTGCTGTGTTGGTGATGTGCTTGTAGCCGTTGGTGTTGAATCGGATGATGATCCGGCAACGAGGAGAGTTACTCCATCAGGCATTACTTTTGTCAGCAATTCTGTTTTCAGTTGAGGGGAAGTAGATGCTTCAGATGATGTTGGTGTGGTACTCAAATTGTGTAAATCTACAAATACAAAAAAGAAATTAAAACTCATTTTTAAACATTTTTGCATTTCTTACCATTATTGGTGTTTATATCAGAGATGTTCAAAGGAGGCTTTGATGTAACATCCACAGGATGTGGAACTGCAAAAATAGGTTATAATTAAAGTTTGCTTTTTAATTATAAGAACCGTCATTCATGTGGTTGCTTGCAAGACAATTCTTATAATTTCCAACAAGATACATGATTTAGAAATCACTAAAAAGTATTTTATTTTATAGAGATGTGAGGATCAAATCATGAAATATGAAACATACCGAAAAAGCTCTGTTTGAACACCAGCGATTTATTGACAGAACCCAAATTTTCTCCCGCAATTTAGATATTAAATTTAGTCGTTTTGGTCAATTTAGATATTGAATTCAGTTGTTTTGGTCAATTTAGATATTGAATTCAGTTGTTTTGGTCAATTTAGATATTGAATTCAGTTGTTTTGGTCAAATTAGATATTAAATTTAGTCATTTTGGTCTTTAAATATGGAATTTAGTCATTTTGACCTATTTAAATATTGAATTCAATTGTTATGGTCAATTTACACCCGAGTTCAATGAGAGCATCAACGGTATTCTGATAGATTTCTATTTCTACCACCAAATGTTAGATAAGGTTCTTTACATAAAAAACCTGAATGAATCTAGAAAAAGCTTTCATTTGTAACAGAAATTTGTTGAGTGCAGTAATGAGTGTAATTGATAAATTTTGAACCATTTGATCCTCAAAGTAGAATGAAAGAGTAAAAAAAAAATCAATGTAACATAGATGTAGGATAGAATGTGCTGTTAACTCACCAACAGATGTGGAAGAAAGAGACAAAGTTGATGTCACAGTTTCTGTAAGAGTTTTGGTCACCACTTCTGTTGTGGACTCCTCTTTAGTCGAAACCACCTGGCTGGTACCATCCAGGCGAGTGATGATGTATGTGTAAGTTGTGGTAAGAGTTTCCAGGACAGTACGAGTTGTTTCCAACTCAGTGAGAAATGATTGGACAGAAGATGGCGAAAGTTTGCTTAGGGTCGAGTAAAGGGATGTGAAGCTTTTAGAAGATGAAAGGAAAGGATGTACATTGGACGAAGAAGGAGCAAATTTGCTTGAGGAAAAGACAGAGGAGGAAGAGGAGGAGGTTAAGGAATAAATGGATGACGATAGTGATGGTGACAAAGAAGAGCTAGATGTTGGGAACGTTGAGGATTGTTGTGAACTGAGTTGTGAAGATTGAATAGTACTTTGACTGTTTGTATCTGAGGTGGAATCGGTGGTTGCAGTTTCGGAGCTAACATCATCCGAAGAGGATGATTGCTGCTGAGATACCGTCAACTGAGACAATTCTTCCGGAGCCAAAGTACGCAATGAAGATGTCACAACGTTCAAGGTTCTTGTATGGGTTCCACCAAGGAATGGTACTAATGTCGTTGTGGTGTAAGTTACGTAAACCACATTAGACGGTAACGGTTTACTCGAAGAACTTCTAACTCTGGTGAAAGGTTTTCTTGAGCCAAAACCTCTTCTTGAATATGATGAAGATGATGATGATGGATAACTACTAGACGATCCCCTAAATGAACTTCCTCTTGTGCTTTGGTATCTAAATTTACTGCTGCTTAAAGTCGATGAAGGTAATGCTGGCGTTGATACCGCTGACTGCGATGTGGACTGTTCAGGGGATTCAGAAGTGGTTGCATCATGAGATACTTCCGTCTCAAATGAACTTTCTAATTGGAAAGTTGATTCAGATTCAATTTCTTCATCGGGTAATTTGACGCTCGAAGCCAAAATCGGTTCTTCAGTTGTCTCAAACTCAAAAGAAGATTCTATGGATGGCTGAGAGCTGGGTTTCACTCTGGTACGTAGGACCTTGTATCTGGAGCCTTTAGGTTTGAGAACTCTAGTCCTTGTTGCGAAGATGCGACTTGGGGACGATGAGGTAGTGGAGAAGTCGCTTAGGATGGTTGGGTTGTCGGTCAGCAGTTTTGTACTTGTTGCTGACATAGGTACATTGCCAAACATGACTATGGTCTTGTCGCCCAAGTTAACCGATGTGGTCCGGTCTCCGAGAACTCTAAATCCCAAGTTGGTAAGCGGCGAATCCGTATTCAGCGTGTACAATCCGAAAGAATCTTCCGTGCGTTGAAAGTTCTCCGGTAGGGGTTTGGTACTCCCTCGAACTAATTCTCTATGGGTCGCTTCACTGCTCGAATATTTCGTTTGAGAATCATCAATAAATGTATAATAATAGGTATAAATTGTCAAATACGTCCTCGGTGCATCACCAGGGCCTACGCCGTGCCGACGGCCATTGATGGATGTAACTATTGGGCGCTCTGTTGGTTTCACTTTAATGACATGGTCACTAGGTGGTAGAGTTGGAAGGATTCCACCATCTGACACTCGGATTCTGGACCCCGCATTTACAATTGTTGTGATGCCTTTTCGAGTCCTTGTACCAAAATTGGTCAATCTTGCGTCTTCGACCGGCAAACTGTACCCAGCACTTGTTTGAATGATACTTGCCACTCTTGTATTGAGTGGTTCTGTAGTTACGACTGACGTAATAGCTTCGCGACTCCTCATTTGAGTGATGCCATCTGATATGAGGGTTGAAAAATATGTGAAAGTTGTGTAATATGTCAATGCTATCGGATGAGTGGGAAACAATCTCGTTCGCATTCTGCTTCCTTTTATGCTCGAAGAGCTCTCAAGTTTAGACGTAATTTCATCTTCTATTGTACTTTCAGTTGTGCTTATTGAGTTGGACAGTTTATTGGACAAAGTTCCTCTAATTGGTACTTTGACACGTCGACTAGATATTATTCTTTTTGATCCAAATGTGTTTGATGCTGCCGACGGTCGAACTCGAATCAGTTTTACTCTTGATTTACTGATTTTGGGTGTTGCTTCTTCACTAGTAAAACTATTTTCTACCTCGCTCATTGTGAATGTTGGTTGTGGGGTTGTCTCTTCAATATCTTCTTCGTAGTCCTCCTCTTCAGAGTCAACGTCCTGATTTTCGTCTCTTTCGTCTTCGTCTTCCTTGTCTAATGCAATTGATGATTTTGGTACTAATCGATTCAGTTGTGGATTGTTGACCGTTACCTCAGCTGAATCTTTTGTTGACAATTGCTGTTCGGTGTCTGTGGTCACTTTGGGTTTAATTCGGACCAATTTCCTCGATATTGGTCTTCTAACTCTCGACACCTTTTGTCTAACTAGTTTTACAGGAGTACTTGGTTCTATGTTGTCAGAATCCGCAGGTTCATCAGTTTCAAAAAGTTTTGTTTGTAAAACTTTAGAACCCCTGAGCTGACCAATGGTAAATCCACGCTTAATGCTGTTAGGCGGATTTCTACTAACAGTTTCCACGGTGCTGCTTATTCTGTGACTTCCATCTTTAAATCTTGTGTAATATCTTGTGTAAGTTCGCAATTTTGTGTCCTCATCATCTGCTTCATCTTCAGGCTCCTCGTCATCTTCCTCCTCCGCTTCTTCGTCCTCTTCGTTATCGTCAATCGCCCGCTTCGCTCTTTTCTCAACCGTTGGTTCTGAAACTTGTTCGGTGTCCGACGACTCTTCTTCATCTTCTTCAACCTCTTCTGATTCCAATCCATCATCTTCTTCTACCCCATCTTCCTGACTATCAGCATCCTGCGAGTTTTTCATCACCTCCTCTTTATAATTATCAAGTGAATCTGTTTCTACGTCTTTACGCAATCCGTATTCATCTATGTCTGTCAATGCCGACACCAAAATGACATTGGCGTTGTTTCTAATGTCTTGGTGATAAGTTTCATCATCTCTGATCAAATCATACAATTCAGGCAGAGCAGTCATTTCTAATATATCGCTTGGTTTTGATATTATTTCAGCGTCTCTTCTAACTCGTCCGGTTTCATCATCTTCGCCGTTAGCATTTAATGTCACTGTTGTAATGAAAGAGTTGAATTGTCCTGGTTTTTCACCAGACAAATACAGTGTTAAAACACTCGTTATTGGAGTTGTTCGTTCCGGTTTGGGATGTTTTGTTTCTCTTTTGGGTGGTGGAGGTGGAGCAACTTCGACTTCTTCTTCACTCTCAAGTTCAAACTCTGGTTCATATAATTCAGGATCCATAGTTACAATAGATGGCTGAATCATGGTTTCTATAACTGATGGTGGCGCCAGCTGTTGTTGTTGTTGTTGCAGTTGCGGTTGCAAAAGTTGGTATTGGAGCGGATTGAACAGTGGAAAAAGTGGGTTTATTGCTTGATAATTAGGCGCTACAGTCACTGGCAGTGTTGTTGAAGTAATTATGGTTGTTGGATACACTTTTCTCTCTGACAATGTACTGTATTTAGTTTTACCACGGAATACCAAAGGAATAACAGATGACGAGTGAACAGTGGTAGTTGTCACATGCGTGTAATAAGAAGTAGTCAGACTAAGTTGTTGCTGTTGGTTTGGAAAAAATTGATTCAGCAGCAATTGTGGTAGCAGCAAAGATGCCAACTGATTGGTAGCTTGAAGTGGCACAAGTTGCGTGCTCTCAGTAACAACTGTAGTCACTCCGTAGAGCGTTACGGTAGATGTCTTTGTCTCTCTGCCACCGCCTCGCAGTCGACTGATAGTTGCAGTTGGCTTCACAGACGATGTAATAATCACTTCAGTAATATGGGCTATAGTTGGATTGAGAAAATCAGTGACTATAGAAGATTCTAGAACAAATTTGGTTTTTCCAAATTCATTAACAGTAGAATAATCAGTCGTCCGCAGTATTTGTTCACTTAGCGATGTTGTCGGCAATGTTCTGATTTCAGTCTCCCGGCCGTGAAAGATTGTAAGAACTTTACTCGTATTTACTGTGTGGGTAACAGTGATAAGTGGTGGCATTATAGGGGTGCGGATTACTTGTTTATTTCTTTTCATAGAACCAGATCCCCAGGAATCCGCTACAGCGCTTTTACTTCGGGGAGCGTGTCTTGCTTCCCCGATTCTTCTCCGGGTGGCGACCACCTTTCTCGTGTAGTCCGATCTGTTCCTGGTCGTCAGTCTTGATCTGCGAGCTGCTGTGGGTCTGATAGTAAATTTTTCACGACTGTTTCGTTTTGTCGACCGTGATCTACTTCTGGTCTTGCTGGGTCTGACCTTAGTGGTCTGGGTGGACGTCTCGCTCGATGTCGCCGGTGAAGCGAGCGTCTTTGCTCTTCGGCGTTGTGTTTGCGTTCGTAAATTATTTTTTGTTGTTCTCGTTGGTACAGTCTGGGTGTTCTCTTTGGCTTTGGTTGAAGATTTTGCCGTCCTAGCACGAATGGTAATTTTACGAAGAGGTCCAGGTTGACTTTTAGTTGGCGATTGGGTTTTAGACGGTGTGTGAGTTTTTAATGGTGATACTGTTGACCTATTGGGTCGTTGATACCTCAGCCTATATCGTTTTTTCATGCCGTAATCTTCAACACTTTCTTCACTACTGCTTTGTTTTCTCGGCGAACGCTTTTTTCTAGACACTTCGTCTTCGGCAAATTCGTGAACATAAATTTGACCGGATTCGGCTTCCACCTCATGTAATTCCGATCCAGATTCCTTCTGATCATCACCATCTAGGTTTTTATCTTTCCGGTTTTTTGAACGGTTACGTGGAAAGAGCGGCCGTCTTTGGCCCGGTCTAAAGTGTCGAAATAAAACTTTGCGTTTGTCAACATTATCATCCTGTATGTCCTCATTTTCATCTTCATTTTGTTTGAAAGTTGACGTGCTTTTAGACACTTGTTTGTCAGCTATGACTCTTGAAGTTGAAGTCACAGTTACCGTTTCTTCTACTATATCTTCGTTTTCATTTTCCTCAGGTTCTTCAATACTGGTCAAAGATGGTAGAGTAGGTGTAGTTTCAAAAGAAGGCTCGATCAGACTGTTATCCACTGTTGCAGAAAACGAAGTGGAGCCACGACTTGATGGCTTGTAATACACAGACGAAGTTGCATATGGACTACTGCTAGCAGGACCTGAACTTTTACTGAATCTTGAGTTTCTCGGCCGGAAGGTAAATTTCCCCCTTGATGATGGTACCGCTTTAGTGCTGCCACTTGCTCGATTCGAACTTCTTCCGCTACTCGATCTTCCGGGATAACTCGAAACTCTATTACCGGATGCGCTTGATCGACTTCCAGGATAGCTCGAACCACGACCGCTATTTCTGGAATTGGTCGGCCGGTATCCCTGCGAACTCGAACCTCGGAAACCCGGTGATGATCCACGAAAACTGCCTGAAGAAGACTTGGTTCCACTGGTTCTGGATGGAGACGATCCACGAGCAAAAGGTCTCGTTTTGGAGGCAGTGGTAGCCGAGGCCGTTACAGATACTGCAGAAGTCAAACTACTGGTTGTAGATTTTCTATTAAAAAAATTGTTTGGCCTCAATCTTGAGTTGAAAGGTCTCACGGTTGGCCTGAATCGAGAAGAAGTTGGTTTGATGGCACTGGGTGGTGCCGACTCGTTCAATTCTTGTACAGGAGAACTGTCTATCGTCGACAATGTTGATATCGGAACGGAAGACATAACCGAATTTAAAGTGATTTTTGTTGTGTCCAGTGTGCTGGTAGTCAGCATTATGCTCGAAGTTAATATTCTAGTTGTTGGCTGCAATATTTGTGCATAAGAGCCTTCGATGTAAGTTCCTAATACTTGGGTTTCATGTTGTGTCGTGATTCCACTATTGACTTCACTGCTTCCAGCTATTGTCGATACCAAACCAGTCTTATATATGTCATCTGTTGTTGATTTTGTTTTTTCTTGCACGTGCGATGCTGTGGCTGCTCCCAGGACAATTCTAGATGTACTCTCTACTATTTGCGCATATGTTCCTTCAATGTAGGTACCAATCACTCGACTTGTGAATAAAGTAACAGTACCGCCATTGACAATGCTGCCTGAAGTCTCTGTGACAAGACCAGTGGGATAGAGATTAGCTAGTGGTGTAGGTGTAACGACAGAAGCAGCAGCAGCACTTCCAGACAATGAATTACTACTAACAATTGCAACATCAGGGCCAATAAAAATTGAGGAACTAGTGTGTTGAATGTGGGCGTACAGTCCATTAACATATGTACCGTAAACTTCGGTAACATAAGCTGTTGTGAGTCCTCCTTTAATGACGGTTGAATTTATAGTAGAGAGAAGTCCGATTTGTGAACTTGTCGCACTTGTAGAAGTAATTTGTGTTGTTGAAGTCAGTGCATTATTTGCGCCAGGAGTCAGAATATTGTTTGCGCCTGGAGTTAGAATATTGTTGGCACCAGGAGTTAGTGCATTGTTTGCACTTGGAGTAGGCATAATTTTCAATTCATTCGTTGACGAAGTACTCGTAGTTGGTACAAACGTTACACCAGTTGTGTCCGTAATGACTGTTGAACTTGTTTCCAGTCTGCTTGTAATGAACGATTGGTCGTCTTTGTACGACGTGGTGTAATACGTAAACGTTGTAAAAAATGTAGTAGCTGTTGAAATCGTAGAAGGACTGCTCTGTTGTCCAGAGCTTACACTGAGACTATCTTGCAACTCTGGAGTTGCACTGATGCTATAAAGCTGCTCCGGAGTAACAGTCTTTACTGTTGAAACCCCTACTCTTGAAGTGGTTTCGGGGCCGAAGTACACGGTAGATTTAACTTCTTCGTGACTTTTTGTGGTAGACGTATCTCCATCATAAAATGTTGTGTAGTACGTAAAAGTTGTGTATTTTGTTTTAGGATAACTTTTGGCTATTTCAGAAGACGATAACTGAATACTTGAAATGTCGGTAATCACATTGGTTTGAGTTGATTCGTCGCTAGTAATGCTTGTTATTCCATCTTTGATGAATGTAGTGAAGTAAGTGTACGTTGTGTATACACTTTTCAAAGTATCTGTTGCAATCGTTGAAGCACTCGGTTTAATAGTGTCTGTGGTTATGCTAGATACAGTTTCTAAGCGAGTCGACGTTAGAGTGTGCTCTCCACTGTATAATGTCGTGTAGTATGTAAATGTTGTGTACAGTGTCCGCAAGACTGGACTTGGCAATTGAAGTTCACCTATGGGATACGACGAAGAGGGAAGAAGATATTTAGTAAATGACTTTTCTGTTGTCACTTCATTCACCATCATTGGTAAATGAGTGGAATTTTCACTGATTGTCAAATTGTTCAAAACTAATTGACTTATATTACGAACAAATTTACTTTCTTTGACAGTTTCTGATTGGTTAAGTAGATCGATATTGAGATCGGCATTGGCTTGAATGGCTTGAAACTCAGAAAAAGTAGTTGCAGGTTGAGAGGATTCAGCTAGAGGATTTAGGATAGCGACAAGAACTTGGGATTCAGTTATGTTTTGTGCTAATGAAGGAATGGAAGAAGAGGAGTGAATTGAACTTGTATCTTTCACGCTTCTGCCTACGGGTTGAAGTGGTGATATAGTCGATTCTACTACATTGCTGTTACCAGTAGCAACAGATTCTCTAGGTACTACGACTACTGAGCTAGTGACTGAACTGCTGCCGTTTAAAAAAAACGTCGTGAACTGGGTAAAAGTATTGAACTTTTCTTGCGGTAAGGTCAATTGGTCAGTGTCAACAGCGTGTGCATGCGCAACTTCGTCCGGTTCTGTCTTTGAAACTTCTGACGGCATTAGAAGAACTGGTACGGTTTTCAATACCACTTCGGTAGCAGTTTCTTCTCTACTGATTACAGATGTTGACCCATCTAAGAAGAATGTGGTGTAGTATGTATTTGTTGCAGTAACTGTTTCTGTTAAAACAGAACTTGTCAGTTGGCTTTCTGCAATCCCAGACACATCCTTTGTGCGACCAGCTTCTATTGGCACAAAACTGGTCTCAACAATTACATTACTTGTTGCTGAAGTTGAGTTATCCATAAATAATGTTGTTAGGTATGTTACATTAGTCATGATTGTTTGAACATGATCTGTCATTTCTATTGGTTTAGAAGGCTCGCTTGTTTCTACAACATTTGTAGTTTGGTTTATGAAATCAGGAATTGGAACGGTCATTAGTTGTTCACTACTGGATATGAAGGACTGTCCATCTCGAATGAAAGTTGTAAAAAAAGTATAAGTCACAGTTTGAAAATTTCCAGATGAAGCAGTTGTTATTTCTTCCAAACTCGGAGTTGGTGTATTATTTTCCACTGTTGTTATGATGGGAATTTGAGATGATTTGTTACGAATGGAATTTCCAACTATTTCCGTAGAAGTTACTTCTTGGCTAACAACGCTCGTTCCATCTTGCAGAAAAAATGTTGTAAAATACGTATAAGTTGTATACCGTGTCATCATTGAGGATATATCCATGGTAGTTGTTTGTTCGGGCGATGTAGTTAGATCAATTTGTTCAGCACTTTGTTGTTCAATTGCTGATTCGTTAATTAAATTTGAAATTACAATCGTTGACGATGATACAGAAGGAAAGTTACCATTGTAACTCGTAACAAATTGTGTCAAAGTAGTAAACATTGTCTTCACGCTTGCTGATACTTGTTCGATGAAACTTGCGTTGTCTTTTGATGACAATTCAATCTGTTGTTCGATGAAACTTGCTTTGTCTTTTGATGACAATTCAATCTGTTGTTCTGTTTTTGACGGGTTGTTTCGAATTATTGTCTGATAAGTCAAAGGAATTGTTGTAATGGATTCGTTGTGAACAACTTCTGCCACAGGTAAAGTACTTGTGAGAATGATGGACGTTACAGTTGAAATGTCCCCTCTCAATATAGTGCTGTAGGATGTAAACAACAATGTTCCCATGATCGGACTAACGGAAATTCCAGATTTAGTAGCAATGGGTTCTTCGCTAATATCAATCTTAGAATCTTGAACAATGTTTGTTATTGTCTCTTGGGTTGTTACTACACTTGGAAACGGCAATTGTGTTTCAGTAGTGAACGCGGTCAATACGGTAAATTGAGTGTCGGTAAGTGACGAATTTGAAGATATCTCATTGATTGCATCTAGCGTTGGTAGAACTTGAGATATTATTTCCACATTGGATGTAACAAATGGAAAATTGCCTCTTGTAATGGTAGTGTAATGAGTAAAGGTTGAAAAAGTGGTCACAAGTTGGTCTTCCTTAGTTACTAATGCACTCGTCTCATTATGATGAATAACTTCAGTGTTGGCAGCATTTTCTACATGAATTGCAGAAGTCACACTTGGAAACAAACCGTTTCCTATGTTAAAATCAACAATTGTTGTTGCATCATGAGACAAAATCGTTGCAGAAGGTTGAATTTCTGATTTTATATTTTCCGGAACGGCGTTTGAAACTGTGTCAAAACTGGATACAATACTCGGAAAATTGTCTTTGATTGTCGTGCTATAATGCGTGTAAGTTGTGAATTCTGTTTGCAAAGGGATATCTTCCTCCACAGTAACGGTGTGCAACAAGCTGGAAGTGCTTTGAATAACTTGAGCATAATTTCCTTCAATAAAAGTTCCAATAACAATAGTAGTAAACTGCGTTGTCGTTCCATCACTCTCCAGAACTCCTTCGGTCGATGAAATAATCCCCAATGGAAACTCGTCTTCAGGTTGAAGCAAATCCATATCTCCTACATCAACCATTCCAGAGAACGGGTTGGCATCCGTATTAGGCTTATTGTGAAAATCGATTGTTTCAAATAAGTTAGATTGTTCCGAGACACTTCCAATGAAACTTGATTCTTCAACAATTGGCGTCGATATTGTTTGCTCAGTCTCAATTGTTGGCTTCAATTCCATCGGTATTGTTTGTTCAGTCTCAATTGTTGGCTTCAATTCCATCGGTATTGTTTGTTCAGTCTCAATTGTTGGCCTCAATTCAATGGTTTGCATTGGTATTGTTTGTTCAGTCTCGATGGAAGGATTCAATTCTATAGTTTGCATTATTGCTTGTTCAGTCTGATTCAAAAGAGATAGATCTTCACTGGTGATTAAAACACCAATAATTTCAGATATAAGCTCAGGGGTACTTGAAGATAACATCTGTTCGGTGTTAGTTGTCTCTTCGCTTGCCTTGGAATCAGTTTGTAGTATAGTTTCTATTTCTTGGAAAATCTCTTGTGTGATCTCTTGTGTGCTTGTAGTGCTGATTTTATTGAGACCAAAATCTTGTTTAGAGTCTCGATGGACATCAACTATTTCATTTATTTCAGAAATGCTTTGCTCAAACAAACTCTTAGACGGTTGGATTTTGAACGTTGTTTCCGCATTGTTTGTCGATTGTGGTACGAATACAATTTCGGTACCGGACACCGTTGTCGTGAAGTCGACGAATCCTTTGAGGGTTATTTTAGAATGCTTCACTATGTTTTTGCGAGTTGCTTGTGGATTCGAGAATGTGACTCTTCTGGTTGGTTTGTGGATATTTCCTCTGATGATGGCGGGCGAAGGACGAAAAAAACGGGACCGCGCAGTTGGAAAAATATTTGCTTCGCCAATTCCAACCGTATGCGTGTGAAGAGGTGAAAGTGGTTTCTTGTGCACTTCCGGTTTTATGTTTCCACTTAACTTTTCATTCAGAGGAAACCCTTTCTTGGAAACTGGATCTATTACTGTGTCTTGCACGCTGGATTCGGTTGCCGGTTCTTGTAACTCCTGGACATTCTCTTGCGCCGTCGACAAAGTTTCTCCTATTGACGTTTCCGTTGTTGTCACTTCTTCCGTCACTTTACTAGCATCAAACTTTTTAGACTTCTTCATCTTCTCTTCACCTACGGTATAAGTTATGACGTATGCCGGATAGACAAAATCATTGCCTTTCGGTAGTCGCTGAATGGGATCCATTTTCTTAGTCACGGCTTTGCTCGTAAAAGAAGGTCTGCTGGGTAATAATTTGCCAGAGATCAAGACATTTGCTGATATTGTCTCTCGCGGTGTCCAATCCGGAGCCGGAAAAGATGGCGCGAGTGTTTCCGACGCTAAGAAATCCGGATGATCGCTCGAATAAAAATTGGAGAAAATGGTCGCTTGTTTCCTCAGTTCCTCATCTGCTTCCATTTTAGCCAACATGGCCGCCTTGTTGGCGTCACCGTCCGCCTGCTCTCCCCACTCGATTGACGACGTCATCGACGGCTGTATCGTTGAGATAGCGGTGCTGAAGAATCTAAAGTATTGGCCATCAGGGGCATTTTCACCATACATTTCTGTTGTCAGCATACTGGTTAATCCATCATGAACAACTGTATCCACAGTAGAACTGAGGAGTCCCGTACGTTTCCCAAAATTTGTCTGATTGGATTTGGATCCTTAAGAATGGAAGTGCAAGTGCATGATAAAAAGAAAGGTGATAGTGGTGTTAGTGAAATAGCAACAAAAAAAAATAATAAAACAAATAATAAAATAAAAATCAATATTTTTGGCAGAACCAACTGATTAGATTAGCATTAAAATCAAAACTTAAGGACTATTGAACCAATGGTGTCACCAATCAGTTCTGCAATTAGCATGTGGAAAATGGGGTAGTCTGAGATCAAGCCAATCAAGCCAATGGTTGAGAAATAATAGTGAAGATAAACATAGAACAAGTTACAGTCTTGACTTAAGAACTGACGACAACCCCAGCTGGTTGAATGTCCATGCGTTTAATTAATTGCAATTTGCAAAACTCGCATTGGTTGTTTGTTTTTAGCTGGTAGAAAGCCAGTAACCAATGGCCATTTAAAATAGAATGGTAAACTTTTTTTTTTCTCAGATATAAGAAATTTTGTACAGATATAAGAATGGATAGAATAATAGATTTTGTTTTGTTTTCTTTAAGTATTATAAGCATTAAGCTCAAATCTTACCTGAAGATACTTGTCTTTTTTTCCTATTCGATAACTCATTATCATTGTCATCTAGAGATGAGCATGAAAATGAATCTTCATCCACTGAAACTAAACAAAATTCATATAACTTATTTGCCGATATTGCAAAAATAATAGCAATAAATGTATACAGCATTTTAAATATGCTGATAATTACTATATATTTTGATTTGGCTTAAGCTAGGCACCACAATCTTTTAAGTGCATGCAGTAATACCTAGACCAGTGTTTTCAAACAATACGCAGTTTGCGCCATGTACTTTTACGTTATAAAAACCCCCGTTATGACTATAATTACAGTGGAAAACTCATAAGTCTAACGGAGCTTACGCTATATCGAAAAATAGCGAAGCCAATCCGGTAATTTTCCACTATTTACGTCACCGTGACGTCACCGACCAAAAATTGCGATTTGCAACGACCTCGTTCGCCGCCATTTTGAATTCTCCGCTTCATCCGCGAGAGGAGCGCGCGTTACCGTTCATCTCATTGTTTTCCTTTGGAAATCATTTCAATTCGCAATAATAAAGTTGCGGCATTGTTTCGTATTAGTTAAAACAGGAATTGTATCTATGTTTAATATAAGAAACAGTTCTAGTTTCGGAAATCACGTGACTTTGTATGGTAAGTCGACTTTTATAACCGTAACGTAAAAGCGCGAGCGGAAACTGAACTTTTATGTTTTTACGTTACAATATTTATAACGTAAAATTGACTATAATTTTAAGGGAAAAGTACATGGCGCAAACTGCGTAAACAATGTCTGCAATTTGGATCTGATTTCCAATTCACAACATTCCACCGCACAAATTATTGGATTTAATGGTTTGTAAGTAGCACAAAAACGTGATAAATCGTGTTAAATGTATCCGCCGCCCTTGCAAACACCGGTATTGGTAAAAGTCTCGCTCTAAGTGCGTAATACCTTCATCCGAACCCTCAACACAGTCAAATACGCCATCTTTCAGCCTGGACTGAGGAATGCATCTTGGGAAGCCGCATAAACATGTGTATTCATCTTCTCTACATTCTAAAAATTAAAACAAATGATAAGAAAACAAATGATAAGAAAACAACAGTGGAATGTCACAACACAAATCATTATTTAGACAATGAAACTGACTGCCTCTGGTCATTGTGTTAACAGAAGTTTCAGTTGAAATTTCAGCTAATATTACTTATCCAAAAGCACATCAAAGAGATAACTAGAGTGTTACTAATTAGTATATTAATTTTTGCATGGTATTTGCACATCAGTAATGAGAAAGCTGTTTGCTTTGAAATATTGTGTTAATGCTTTTATGGAGAGTGAACATCATCAACAATTAACTGAAATTGTTTTAAAGTCCAGTTAATTATCTATAGCAATTATAATGCAATTTCTCTGGCACAAATGTAACTCGAGGTAAATTTCTGATATTTTTATCTGTTGTGTAACCACTAAGACAGGAACAGCTTGCAGAGGTCATTTTTTATACAGAAAAATATTGTGATAAAAAGGAAATTAAGAATAAAGTTAACCTTGAATTTGATGTTACCGGTGTTTAATAGGTAATGAGCACATACTCATTACCCATTCCACTTTAGGTCATACCAAAAGATATATCTTTTTCTTACACCATTTGAACTTGATTTTAACCATGACACACTGATGTCATAGTTTTGTGGTAAATAAATCGAGGCAAAGTGGCTGAATAAGGAAATGTTTTGGTTTCTTTGTCCTTGTCATTGAATTGAGTTTTATCCTCACCTTCATCCGAGCCATCATCACAGTCTTCGTGGCCATCTTGGAAGAAGACCAAGGGTATACATTGAGCATTTGAGCGACATTGAAATTCATCCGGTAAACAAGGATCTGAAAAAGAAAAAAAAAAAAAAGATTTTAAATGTCATACTATTTGTTTCACAATATAACAGGGGTGTATGTATCCCCTAAGGCATTTTGGGTGAGCTAAAAAAAACCGGTGCTGTAAGATTAGGGGCACGCGAGCCGGATATTAAAAATTCTTGGATACCATGACATCTTTTAGTAGGAGGAATGAAATAGTGGTCTACCTCTTACCCCCAGGTTCCCCGTTTGCCGGACGGATGTTCTACCAATTAAGTTATCCAGGAATCCAACAGAAACCTCAGAAACCTCAGAAACTGCAATGCATTTATGTTTTTCGATCGACTGAAATTATCGATAAATACGCTATCCCAATAAATTGCTACCAGTTACTCACTTTACTATCTAAATAAAACGCTGCCAAAGCTTCGCAAACTAAATCCAAACCTGTAATACAGTTGAACCTCGTTATAACGAATTTTTGTTATAAATGAACCATGATATAACGAATTTTGTTATAAATGAACCATGATATAACGAATTTTGTTATAACGAACCATGATATAACGAATTTTGTTATAAATGAACCATGATATAACGAATTTTGTTATAACGAACCATGATATAACGAATTTTTGTTATAACAATTTTTTTTTTGATAATTTGGTTGGTTAGCCATAGAGCTACCACGTTAAAAAATTTCGGTATAACAAATTTTGATATTACAAATTATTTGTTACAAAGAACAAATTTTTACGAACATTGTAATACACACAAGCCCTTGTTATAACGAATTTAAAAAATTTATCCCGTGGCTCACACGTCCACACGCAATGTGCAAGAAAATTTAATTTTTTAAATTAATGAAAATAAAAATTTTATTTTGAAAACTATTTTTGTTGGGAAAACCATAATTTTGAAGAAAAAAATGTTTATTTAGAACATATTGGATTATTTGTAATTATGTGAGCACAACATCCAATTTGCATATACTTAACATACATAATTTTGAAAATCAATTAGAATTTTATAATTTATCATTGAATCTGCCTCAATTACACAAAAAGCTGTCTGGACTTCCTTCAAATATTCTCATACCAAAATTCTTCAATTTTTTTTCCCCGCTTGCATAACATTAAAATCAGGGCAATTCACTTATAAATTACAAATAATTGCACAAAAAGCAACAATTTTTCCTAACCAAGAAAAGCAAATTAAAGTTACAAATTTGTCATTGATATTTTTTTTAAACTCTGCATATTCTTTTTTTTTTAAGTTTTATAAAAATTGTCAAGTTCATTAACCCCAGGTTCAAGACACTTGAAATTTTTTTTAAAAATTGAACATTTGTTCAGCTTGTATAAGCATTGATTTTTTTGTTTGTCAATAAATTTTGAACACACTTCAGTTGTATTTTGGCCTTATTTGTAATTCGAGTTAACATTTCTTGAGTGCAGATGTTGAAGCTAACTAGGACAAGAATGCACCTTTTTTCCCAAAAAAAAAATATTTTTTTTTTTCTTCTAAATAACTGACTTGGAAGTTCCAGTTGACTGGTTCCTGACCTCATTTAACATTTGTCCAAAGAAAATGTCACACTTAATTAAATATGATATATCTCATAAAATGGTATTTTCTCCATTCGTACCTTTTCAATAATGATAAGCAATTAATACCTATAAACTCAGTGGTGTAAATCACAACAGTTCGTTAAATTTGCATCTGAGCAATGAATTTGTTACTTTCCAACAATTCCATTACAAGAAAATGAAAACAAAAAAAAAATAGTGGAAACAAATAAGCAGTCAGCCTTCAACAAACTAATTAAGTTTTTTGAATAGTATCACTTAGTGGAACTAAAAACAGTATTTACTTGTTTTTTTTTATTGTTTAGTTAACTCCTTGGTTTATTTTTTTACACTTTCTGTAAATTCAAGTATTTTAAGGTCTTTCACAGTAGTAGAAAATAATTGGAATATGGATCAATGGGAATTGTAATATCTATTGGTTTTATGCGACTTATTCTTTTGGATATTACTGTTGTTGTTTTCATCCGGGTCTTTTTGTGGTAGGCAACAAACACGTTGCGCTAGTGTATTTTGAATGCAGTTTTTGATTCGATCGTTTAATAAATAAACAAATACCGGTAAATAAATTTTGTGACACTAGTAGGCTTTGTAATACGCCATTTACTCGTTGCCTACCACGTAGTGCACAAAATTGCCACCGGAGCGCGCAAAACGATTCTGTAATTTGAATGAACAGTTACGCGAGGACAAGGTGCATTGTGGGAAAGAAATAAGACTGTAAGAAAATTGACTTAATTTTTATTAAATACGTTTTCATGTTTTGGCTGGGTGGATTTTATTTAATAATACGTTACTATCATTATATTTTATAGAAATTTTGGTTTATTTTATATATGGGACTCCAACATGTTTCAAGCGCTTAGGGCCTGGCACCCATACACGCGTAAAAAGAAGCCATTTTGAAACAATGACCCCGGATGGGCTGTGCTCGTAAGATGGAATTTTAGGTTGGGGTTACGCGAGGGGCCACGAGTGCCGAGCTCAACTTTAGGTTGAAATGAAATAAATGTTATATGATTGGGTTTAATGTTTTGGCCTAAATCGAGTCTTAACCGAGTAATTGTGCGCATCGATTCTTTTAAAAATCAATTTCACACTTAATTAAGGATTGGTGTTATAAAATAATAACAATACAATGATACTACCGAGAGTTGTGTAAATCACATCGAACAAGTGCAAATAAAACTCAACTTTTTTTCTTTTTTTGTTGTTGTTAAATGGCAAAGTAGGTGCCCCACTTCGAAATCAAACCACATCTTGCCCCGTTAAAAAGCCGTTTTCAAGTTGACGGTTACTTTGATAAAACGATTTGCAGTCGTTTCGGGCTATGTTTTTCTATTTTCTATATAATTTAGGCTTGCCCAATGTCAAACCAAAATGTCAACAACAACACTCACGAGATCGCACAACCATATTAGCGCTTAACGCCGCCGTTTGAATGACGAAGAGTTTTTCATTTTCAAGGAAAACCACTACTGTTGAATAACTTAAACTTTAAAATCAGCAATTTCCTTCCAGAACAAACACATTTCCTTTTTGGATCGTAATTTAATGCGACACCATTGCGACATTAAAGTTATTGGAAACAGCGGTGGGTGGGCCCGAAATATCGCCAACGTTTATTTTGGTAAAAACTTTAATTTTGCGGTTGGTACTTTTCCAGTATAATTACGGCATTTTTTTGTGACGTAAAAATGTAGACGTTTAGGTTGCGGTTGAATTTTTAATTCTAATTTGCATTATATTTGTGTTAGGATGTTGGTTTTGCTGAATTTGAAATAGGCGCCTGCTTGGTGCCGTGGAAAACAAATTTATAGACAACGGTAAGCTTAGAGGAACCAAGCTGCTACGTATTCTTGGAAATGACGTTAGGAGATTTTGGATTATTCCTTCCTGGATAAAGTGATTGAAAAATTTGTCGAATTTGCTGACTCGCAATTCAGGCATAACCAGTTTTTTTTCTCGTTTGTGTTTCTGCATTTATTCAAGGATTTGTATAGAGATTACAAGCGCTTGTGGTTATTTGGCACTTGATGCTAATTACTCTTTCCTTGTGCTTGTTAGTAGTAATGCATATAATAATCTTAGTTCCTATGCCAATAAGAGAGACATTTCAGTAATAATATACCGAGCGCGTCGAGTAATTGTCAAATAATTAGGTCCGCACGAATCTTTTTGTCTGACAAGCACTGGTGATCTTATCGGACAAAAAGATGAGTGCCGACCTAAATTTGACAATTACTCGAGCGCGAGATGTATTTTATGAGAGAATTTACTGATAGAAAATCGGAGAAACGACCACGAAGAGTTCGAACGGGATCAAAATGCCATTTATATTGTGGTTGTGAAAACCCACAACAGATGGCGCAAAGGAGAAGCGTGCATTATCGAAATGGTGAATGCAGCCACCTACAGCCACCAATCCGAAGCCGAATGGGGTTTATTACGCGCTTCGGGATTGGTCGGACGAACGATGGCCGTTTTGTTACGCCGTTCTTATTGATCGTCGAAGCACCGGGAAACATTATCGAAGCTAGTGGTAAATTCTCGACGTAATTGGTGACTTTTTCTTAATTTCTACGCTATACGTAACGTATTTCAAAGGCTGAATTTAGATACAATATACTTGCGTAAGGATGATTACTATACGTGACTTCCCATCTGGCAGCTTTTCATTGATCAAAAATAAAACAATCTTGTCTGGTGATTATAGCGCCAGCCAGAGACACCGAGATCAGACGCAGGCTCCGTCAAGGGCGGACCAAGTAAAAATTCACTATTTTACATGATATTACTAATAAATAAAAATTACTAAAGGGGTACAGTGTGGTAGAACTATTTCAACTGTCACGATTGACCCTCGCGTGCAATTGCGCATATGACCCGGTGAAAACAAAAACATAGAACGGAAGTAGTTTTAATTCAATACAAGAACATACCCATAGGCTGATCCAAGGAGGTGGCTATAGGCTATGGGGCCATGGCCATCCCTCCGAGCAACAAAAAAATTTATTTTAGTCCAAAAATGATTTTTAGATCCCAAAAAATGATTCATAGATCCCAAAAAATGATTCATAGATCCCAAAATATGATTCTTAGATCCCAAAAAATGATTCTTAGATCTCAAAAAATGATTCTTAGATCCCAAAAAATTATTCTTAGATCCCAAAAAATGATTATTAGATCCCAAAAAATTATTCTTAGATCCAAAAAAATTATTCTTTGATCCATAAAAATGAGTTTTACACCCAAAAAAGTCATTTTTGGTCAAAGTCATACAGTTTACGAAGAGATATAACCAAAATGGCCGTCCGCTTGTAAGTTTTCTAGATCCACCACTGCGGCATTAAAATGGAATAAGCCTAACATGAAACTAATAACAATAACAAAAAATAACATTTTATAAAGAAAAGTAGAGCATTTTTATAAAATGAATGAAAGGTGGTTGTTTTTTTGTTTGCATTGTGTGTAAGATCCCGCAGTAAATGACTAGTATCACGCATATACTTATCATAACACGAAAATTGGCCATTTCTCTGGCGCATATTTCACGCATGACCTTGTGACCAAATGAATTTGCCCAAGTATGAGATGCATTAGCCACGAGGAAAAGTTTGCGAAATCATTGTTCTTTTCTTTTCTGTAAGATCCGTAAAGACAAGGATGGGGAAGTAGGAAAGGGAAATGGAGCGCCGTAGCGTTACCCATATGCGCCGCAAAACAATGACATTCAGTTTCCATCAGACTAAACTTGACCTTAACATTGTTATTAAACATTATCAAATATTAATATTTGCAAATAAATATGTGGGAAAAAAATTGGATTTGGTTTTCATAAAAACAATATTTATTATAATGGTCGGCCGGTGAACTCAAATAAAGCTGAAACTGACTCGGCCGGTATTTGAGCAGTGACGACATTTTGTATACAAAATAAAACTACAATATCAAATCACTTTTAATTAATTAAACCAACTTAGCTAAACTAGTTACACAATACTCTACGAACTAGCAACTGACGTTACTGTACCGTATACATCGTAACACGAAAAGTTCATGTACCAAACTGCTGAATTTCGGATTATTAGATGTGTTGGACTTGCGAAGACAGCGACTCTACTGAACTTGAATAGGCATATCAATATCTAAAATTGACATTTCAGAAGATAAATTGGGCATTTCAGTTACTAAAATTGACATTTCAGAAGATAAAATGGGCATTTCAGAAGATAAAATGGGCATTTCAGAAGATAAAATGGGCATTTCAGAAGATAAAATGGGCATTTCAGAAGATAAAATGGGCATTTCAGTACCTAAACTGGACATTTCAGTACCTAAAATAATCATTTCAGTACCTAAAATAATCATTTCAGTACCTAAAATAATCATTTCAGTACCTAAAATAATCATTTCAGTACCTA